>JABCRI010001179.1:0-104081 GCA_015143295.1 Tetracentron sinense | reverse complement strand
GGACTCATGGGTCATTTCCGCCATCGTCGGTTTTGAATACATATGGTGGTTGTTGGGATATGTCTCTAAGTGGGTGGAAAGCGATTGCCACCAAGACCAACTGATATAAAGTCCCAGTGGTCAAGTTCTGACATGAACTATATCTTTGTGGTTGGCACCCCTTGTGCTATTATTAGTGATGGAGAAAATTTTGAGGCTTTAGTCATCAAATACTCCACATCACAAGTAGCATGCCATATCACCAACAAGAGTGGCCAGGTTGAGTCTAAAAGGGGAAAAGAACATCTTATACAAACTGTGGAAAACGGGTGACAGATAGAAAAGACTGATCTGTAAGGTTTAATGACGCCCTTTGGGCTTATTATACAGCCTATAAGACCCCATCGGTATGTCTCCTTGTACGCCTTGTATTTGGAAAGGCTGCCAACCTTCTGTCAAACGGGAATAAAGCCCTGTGGGGTCATTAAGAAGTTCCACTTCGACCTGGCCGCGCTCGGATCCACCAGGAAGCTCCAACTTTTGAGCTAGAAGAGAGAAGCCTGCTGCGTATGAGAGTGCAAAACGATCTATAAAATCCAAAAAACAAATTCGTTTCAGGCACAAGCATTCCTCCGGAATCTTTGTCCCAAATCAAAAGTTTGGTTATTCAATTCTAAACTGCGTCTCTTCCCTGAAAAACTTTGCTCTAGATGGGAGGGCCATCCCGTAACTTCAGTTAGCCTTGGAGCGTTGAGCTTCAGGACCCCAAACGGGCATCTATAGAAGGTTAACGGTAACGATTGGAAAGCACTAGTTGAGGGCATTATGGACCGGTGAGCTGATTGAGAACATCGACTTGAGGGATCCCCATGTATCTCATAGCTAATGAGGGACGTTGCTGAAGACGATATACTTAGAGATTCATTGGGGAGGCAACCCATCATTTGTGTAAATTCTTCCTGATCGGTTCATACCCAAGTTTGGGGGATTGACACACCCCCCATTGGTTCCATTGACGATGATGGTCTCTCAAGACGATCGATCAGCCCAATTGCCAGATTAATAGGAACTTTTCGGTTTGCATGATGATCGATCGGCCCCTTTATGACGATCGACGTGGTATAGACGATCAACGCGTCTGTCTTTGAATTATGCATTTGCCCAGATTTCTAGTTACATCTTTTTGAGAACGACGATCGCCTAGCCACTACAATCGTTATACGTGCTCAGTTTTCCTGGCACCCACTATTTTTCTGGACGATGGTCACCCAGCCTTGACGAGTCGATCATCCCTAATATACCACGTGCCAACCATGTGTCACCTGTCCGCCCACTTAAAGTTGTGAAAATGCCTCTTGACGTCCAATCGTCATCGAATGATGATCAGATTCGGCGTAATTTTTAATTAAAAACTTCCCAGATTTCCGATCGCAAACGCACTCCATTGCCACGCTCTCATCCCTGTGGACAACCCTAACCCCCAGCAACCATTCTACTCTTTTCTGCACTTGGGTGCTTCAAATTCTTGTGGTACGGCCCCACAAGATTCTGCGGGATTTGCCTTCTTTGAGGGCTCTCACGGTAAAACTCTCTCTCCCTCTCTTGTCCATTTGTTCCCATTTTGTTGTGTGATTATGGCAGAAGGGTCTGTTGGAGGGTGTAGGCCAGGTGTGCCGTGTTGGGATATATATATTTTGTTGTGTGGGCAGTTTGGTCATGATCCACCCGGGGTAGAAGTTGTGAGCATGTGGAACAAAATTGAGTGCCTACCACGTGTTTGGCGAAATTCCCCAATAAACCCTCCTCTCTTTTCATGGCCCCCAAAAAGCAAAAGCCCAATCCTAAGGCCCCCAACACAAAGAAAATTGCCACCAAGCCCACCCCACCACCGATTGAACAACCCAAGGGAGACTTTGTGGATTGGGAAATTTTTCCCCTGACTAGTTTTGATGTGTCACTATTCTAGGCCCTTCCTTAAGCCTCTCCCACCATTGCTGAATTTGAGCAGTGGGGTCTCATGGGTCTTCTGCAAATCCCCACTCTCGCACCAAAACATGCAAAAAGGGTCATATGAAGGAGTCCCGCACCTACGGGTCTCCATCGATGGCTCTATCTATGATGTGACCACCGAGACCATTTTCCTTGCCCTTGGCTGCCCCGTTTCCCCACCTCCCAGCCTCAATTTCATTCCACCCCTGGCCCAGATTTGCCGACTCCATTTTTAGGGCCAACTTATGTCCCCTAGGCCACAAGACTGAGCACCGATTGCCCATTATGGCTAATCTGTATGAGATGTGAGGTGGATATTGGATGGACGCTGCCAAATATATATGGCAATCCATGGCCAAGATTTATGAGGAAATTTTTTTGAAACAGAGTAAGGACACCACATGGCCCCTCCTATTCGGCAACTTGATTACCCAGATTTTGGAGCACCAGGGGCATATCATTGTCGGTAGTGAGTTGAGATTGAAGGCTGTGAAGTTTGGCAAAATTTAGTGGGACAAGAGTTACAATGCCTTAGTCAGGAGCACCATGAAGACGATCCCCACAGTTGTCCCTTCTGATGATGAGATGCCCAACGGGGATGATGCGAGGATAGCCTCATCACCCATTACCACCTCCACCCCGTGAGCGAGGAGCTTGTTCGCATGACCCGTTAGGAGTTTTCTGAGTACCAGGCTGTCTAGGGACCGGCGTTGGGCTACCGAACAAAGTTTTAGCATGATACATATCTGTTTATGGATGAGACCCGGCAGTCCCTGCAGTTGCACCCGCTTGAGTTCATGAGTTCTGCGAGCATGCTAGTCAGAGTTGGTCTCAGGCTAATGCCTTTTATGAGCAGTAGTCCCAGCACACCTTTGATTTGAGTGCGATGATGTGGGCTATGTACGATGCCCAATTTCCACCACGCCCTCCCTAGTAGCTGCCCCTCTAGGACCTCTTGCTCTTAGTCTTCTTTTTGGATGACTATTTCTTCTTTGCTATATGGGAGAGTCTCCCTTTGAATTTTTCTTGATTGTGCTGCATTGACTATATTTTGTGCTCGCTTTTGGCTAGTTATTTCTCTGTTTGTTGTGGTTATGGATATATATGGCTTGTGTTGACTTTTATGCTATCTTTTCACCGTGTGCAACTCCTCTTATGCATCTCCACTCTACTAACCATGTGTGCTTTATTTTGCAATCAGTTTGGGATTAAGATCATTTCTTTTGTGTGACTGTTCTTTCCTCATTTTACTTTTGCTTTTGAGTCTAGTTGGTTGCTTCTCTAGGTAACATCGTTTCATCTCCCCCTCTGTTTTATTCTTCTCTTACATTGAGGACAATGTAATGATTAAGTTTGGGGTTGGGATAATTCCATTATATGTAAATGTGCAACGATGCAAAAAGGGTAGAACATGCAAAGAAAGCTGACTCTGAAAACAATTGATCTATTTTGAATCAAAACCAAACTGTGATACTTATGTGATAATCTGCTAATTATTACTTGGTTTAATTCAAGAACACATGATCCCAAATAAATACTATTTCTACCCTTGACTGAACAATATATGCTGAAAATCTGTGAAGTCATAGTCACCTTGAGATATTGCACGAGCATTCTAACACACTGTCTTGTGGGGTTTGAAACTAAATTGATCATATGATGTTTTTGATACATCTAAAGAAGTTAGGTAACTTAGAAATTGACACCACCCTTGGTTAAATTGAAATTTTTCTTATGACACTTTTGCACTTAGTAACCGGGCCTCCTGCCTCACTAAGCAGAGAGTGTTCGCGTCAAATTGTGTAAACTTGTGATGGAAAAAGAACCACAAGAAAAGAAACTTCACTAGATATTATTTATTCCTTGAACCGAACTCTTACTGAGTAACCGGGCCTCCTGCCTCACTAAGCAGAGAATGTTCGCGTTAAACAGTGGAGATTCTGGGACAATCAACATTGAGGGACTAGTCTGAGCTCAGAGCCTATTTGACTCGAGTTATTAAGCCCTAGGGGTGTCTTTAAACCTGGTGCCCTAAGACCTCCTGGTTTGGGAGTCATTGGCCTAACACTCGCTACACGGGTTGTCTAGAAAGCTTAATGAGCTCAGACTCTACACAGTCCACTCAGTTAAGAAAAGAAAGAGAAGTGTCGAGAAAAAACCTTGGGTCGGTTGTTTAAAATTGATGAGAAACCTGATGACAGAAGGGGTGAGAGAACAACGGTTGAGAAAGAAGTCGAGATCACATAGCTAATTGATAGTCACACTACACATCAAAGGAATCCAAGGACCAATCTTTAATAAGCATAATTGTTCAGAATTGGGGAAGATTGTCTGCTTTTGAGAATGTGGAGAGTTGAGAATGTAAACCAATTAATAATAAGGAGACTATGCCATATGTATCACTATTTAAAGCTCGAAATTTGAATCAGTTAATCTTTTCGTCATTGCATGTCATACTTGATCATATGTGTAGAATTATAGGAAAACACTGATGCTTGTGGGTATCGTCACTGGTAAACCCTCACGAGACTTCACTCATCACCTAGGACCACCTAGGGGTTTAAAAGGCTTATTGCATATGCCAAATGCAACTGGGAGTCCCATGAAAGGGGATATAGCTTAGTTTAATTTTCTTTTTTATTATTTGTATTGCTCGAGGACTAGCAACATGTAAGTTTGGGGTTGTGATCAGTACTAATAATTACACATTTATGCACCTTAAACTGCATTTGTTAATCCATTTGAGCCTATTTATCCAATACGATACTTCACTTGGGTGTGTTTATTGTTTTCAGGTTCATACGAGAAAAATAAAACAAAATTGAGAAATTATGAGATCACAAAGTTGAAAAAGAACCTCATCAGG
Organism: Tetracentron sinense; assembly: GCA_015143295.1. NCBI lineage: Eukaryota > Viridiplantae > Streptophyta > Magnoliopsida > Trochodendrales > Trochodendraceae > Tetracentron > Tetracentron sinense. The sequence continues at coordinate 99,247 of JABCRI010001179.1, read as the reverse complement.
AAAAAGGCCAATAAGAAGGAAAGAAAGAAAAGAAGAAAAGCCTGATGATGATCGATTGCCAGTCAGAACAGTGACGATCGATTGTATATACTTGGCGATTGATCGTCCACAAACCTGTAGCCAAAGAAGAAATTCCAGGAATAGACGATCGATCGTCCCTATAAACACCAAATTTTTACACCCCCTTAATCATTGTTAAACATCTTAACCATGGTTAATCAAACCCTAACCCTAGGTAAACCCTAGTCAAACCCTAGGTAAAACTTAGGTAAACCCTAGTCAAACCTAGGCTTAACCCTAGGACAAACCCTAACTCTAGGTAAACCCTAGTCAAAACTTAGGTAAAGCCCTAGGACAAACCTAGGTAAACCCTAGTCTAACCCTAGGGCCCAAGAACCTCAAAATCCGAAGCCAAACTATCCTGTGGGCCCAAACAAGGGCCCACATGCCCTAGAAGCCGTTGGAGTGGGGCCCACTATTCAAAATTTTAAAATTTCAGGAATGGCGGTAGAAACTCTACCGCAATTTCCAATTTTAGCAAAATGAACTGTGTTTCAGTTCATCCATGTGAGGGTTGGGCCTATTTAGGGAAAAGCTCAGTAGTGGTGGTAATACAATTACTGCTATTATCAAATTTACCTAACTCAGAAATGGCGGTAGAGTTTTTACTGCCAGTCCTGGTGTTTCTACAAAGAGCATGTTGGCACCCCCCTGAACCACTCCTCTCCGCCTCCCTCGTGTCCTACACCCTCACAACTATCCCTAAAATGACCTGAGGTCCTCCAAGCCTATAAATTCCCCCCCTCTTCATGTTTCAAACCACTCCAAGAAACCCTTAGTGAAACCCTATTGGTTTTATTGTGCAAACCCAAAAACAATCATCCCAACCTTGGTCTTCCACCTTGAGGATCCCAGACCAACCAGGGAGAACCCCCAGGCTCACCTCAGCCTTCCACCAATCGTGTAGCAACCCACCACTACTATCATACCACCTTGAGGATCGAAACCGAGCAGGGTAGGACCCCTCTACCCTTTTCATTTATGATTTCAAGCAATGTAAGGCCCTTGGTCCTACTCCAGGGGACCTTATTTTCATGTTTTGTAGTAATGCATCCCAAGGACAGAGGCCCCCTTACCTCACCATAGGTATGGGGGACCCTCTTGAGGGCCGGGATAAAATCTTGGCTCAAAGCCCCCACGTTCATGGCATCTCCCTTTTCTCTCTGGGGGACCCTCAGACCATAAGGGATCCCTTGGAGTGGCCCTGGTCCAAGTCCAGGAGGGGAAATCAAATTTAGAATGTTAGGAATGGCAGTAAACGCAGTACCGCCATTCTTGGGCTGTTTGATTACAGTAGCTTAACACCCCGATTTGGAGTGGGCCCTGGTCCATTCCAAGGCCATGGTTTGGTCCCTGAACCTCTCCCCTGGTCCTTCCAAGCTAACCACCCTTGCCTAACCATGGTTAAATCACCCTAAGCTTGAGACTGTCCAGAATGGCAGTAGAAACTCTACCGTCATTCTGAGTTTCTTTTTACAGTATTTCAGGCCCACTTTGGGCTCACTTTAGACCAGCTCCAGGGCCCACCAAAGGCCTAGGACACTCAGGGAAGTCCCCTTTTCAACCCTATGGGTCATTCACCCTTGTGGGTTAACCCTTAACCAAACTCCAGACCTGCAAACTCAGTTCAAGAGAAGCCTGGAAATGGCGGTAATCCTTTTACCGTAATTTCTGGTTTTCTATATTTTTGGGCTTTGCACAGGGTGTAGACCATGTAGGAGGCTATTCTAGGCCTTGCCATGCCATCTGGGCCTACCATGACTTGCCTAAACCATTTAACTGGGGTTAACTCAACCCCGATTAACTTTTAACCATGGTTAAAGTAACTTTAACCCTTGAAAATATCTGAAAAAATGCTAAAAACAGTCAAAACTTGCTTTAAGACAAAAAATGCAGACTTAGAACTTTACAATGATTAGCAGCCATAACCATGTTTGACTTCCCCTTTAACTCCAGTTAGTAACCCTAACTATAGTTAAATCCCTTTTTGGCCTGTCGGGCCTAATCTCTTAGCCTACCGGGCTTACCCTCGGCCTACCGGTCCCAACCTTAGCCTATCGGGCCCAACCTTACTACCCTCAACTATGGTTAGCAATTCTAACCATCGTTAGCTTGACCCTTAACCCCGGACTAACCCTCAGCCTACCAGGCCTAAACCATGTACTTGACCAACCCGGTTAATTAAACCCTAGCCTCCGGGCTAGACCCTTAGCTACTCCGGTGCACACACACACACCCCTTTAGCTTTGGCACAGGCCCATATACCAGAACTACGCTCGTTCTAATCTCACCCTTGTGAGTACGTAGGCAACCCAACCTGGGTATGAACCTAGTTAGCTTTCTTTTTCTGGGGTTAGTATTACTCTAAACACATAGGCATTTGAACAAAGTTTGATTTAATTTGTCTTACACCTAGAAAGTAGGGAACCATTGTAAAATGGGGGTCCTGGGGTGCCTAACACCTTCCCAGGGACTTAACCGAACCTCTTACCTAGATCTCTCACGCAGACCAAGACCTTATCCACAACCCGGGGACTTATCCTTTCTGAATTAATAGGTGGCGACTCTCAACATACCACCTTTGACCCAGAGTAAAATCCTGTGCTCACAGTACCTATCTAGCGATCGATAATCATTGGCGTTTTTGAGCCTCATAAACAACGTGTAAATCGGAAGTGTTGCCCCTTTGGGAGTTTCTAAAAGTGGAATTTAGCAACAAAGAGGGGTTCTATATAAAAAGGAAAGCTACTATGCTTAAAGCATGCTGAAATTTTGAAGAATTGAAGGGAGAAGGCTCTGAAGATCAGTGAAGGTTGGAAGATGGATCATTCGAGTTCTTCATGTTCTTCGTCAAAAGTGGTGTTTCTTTCTCTCTCTATGAACTAACACCTTTTTCTAGGGTTCGATGAAACCCTAACCAAGTAATTGTGTCCCTTGTATTTTATTTATGTCTCTTTCTTGTATAAACAATGATTGCATAATGAGAGGGTTGTTTGTCAACCAATTTATTCGAGTCTATAATCAATTTCAATGTGATCTTATCCTTGTCTTTTTTTTTGAATAAAAACCACTCAGAAGGAGTGGGGGGTTCGGCGGACCCCTACCAGTTTAATAATAATAATAATCAAAATAGGGGGGACATAAAACCTTACCCCTATACAAAGATTCATGCCAACAAACTCAAACTTTGTTAACCATCCTGACATTATCACATCTTGCTTTATCAAGAGATATAAGAGCTTTAAGTCTAGGAGGAGTATTGTGATTAGGAAAAAATTCTCCTGAAGATTGAGTATAACAGCCTTGATTAGCAAGAAAATCAGCTACTATGTTAGCATCTCTATAGATGTGATTAATAGAAGACCAAATATTCCTCACTTGATGAATTTTCTTATTCCAATGCCACACATTCCAAGGATGGCTTAAAGAACCCTTCCAAGCTTCAACAAGATTTTTAGCATCAAATTCAACCTCAACTTGAATAAAGCCAAGTTTATGACAAAGATTGAGCCCAATCAAAAGAGCTCTAGATTCAGCAGTATAATTAGAACAATTCCCATAAAAAGCATAAAAACAGGCAATCATCGATCCAGAGTGATCTCGGATAATACCCCCTCCACCTGCTAAGCCCGGATTACCTTTTGAAGCTCCATCCACATTCAATTTAATTATACCTTGTAGAGGTCTAATCCATTTGACAACAAAAATAATGAATCTTTGTTGAACAGTAGTATATGAGCAATTTAGAATAGAAAGATCCAAAGGTTTTTTAGGTAAGGAACCTAGCTCCATCATCCATTTTTCAATTCTAGCAATAATCACATCTACAGGCTTACTCACATCCTTGAATCTACGGGGCATCTTTCTTTCCAAATCTCCCAAATAATGATAAGGGGAAGAACAATAAGAATCGCATTATGTTGTCTATCTGACGCTCTAAACCATCGCATAAGTAAACACTGAATATTATCACCGATGAGCGATCGAACATAACAAAGATTACCAAAAAATCTCCATATCTCACCTGCAATATCACTATGCAATAAAAGATGAGATAAGGTTTCAATATTATCTTGGGAACAACATGAACAACAACTAGCTAGTGGGATTCCTACAGATTGAACCAGAAATTCAATAGGAACCGCACCATTCATAACTTTCCATCCAAATATCTGAATTTTCTTGGGAATCATATTAAACCAAACATACCTGGACCAGTCTTTCTGATGGGAAGAATATCTAATAAAATCCAGGCTGATTTAACAGAAAACTTACCTTTAGGACCTAACTTCAAAATGAAAGAATCTTTTAAATCAGAAGTAAAGTATCCAGGATTTCTAATATCAGTCCTAATATATTCAGGTAAATAATCTATAACGAGGCTAAAATCTCATCTACCATTATTATCAAGCATATCTGAAATAAAAGGAAAATTATGAGGAATAGAAGTAGAGAACACTATAAGAGGATCCTCTCCAAACCAACAATCCAACCAAAAATTGATTTTAGTTCCATTACCAATTAAAGCAGCCGAATTATAGACTACATCTTTACAATATTTTGTAATTTGAAACCAAGTTTTAGAAGAATCAGGTCTAGACGTAGCATACCAAATATGATTAAATTGAAATTTAGATTTAAAAAATTTTGATCACAGGTTTTCATAAATATAAAGTTTCCAAACTTGTTTAAGTCTAAAAGCAGAAGAAAATTCGTGCCTTTGCCAATGCCTAAACCACTTTCCAAGAGGGGAAGAGCACAAAAATTCCAATTTATCCAATGACGTTTTTGAGAATCACTTCTATTATTCCAAAAGAATTTAGCCATAGATCTGTTAATAAGATCAGAGATAGCTTTCGGAACATGGAGACCAGCAAGAAGATGAATAGGAATAGAAGACAAAACATGTTTAACAAGAATGAGTCTCCCACCAGAAGATAAGAACTTACCCTTCCAACCCTCAATTTTATGAAGAATTTTATCAACTAAAGAATTAAAATAAACATTTTTTAGTCGTCCTTTATAAATGGGGACACCAAGATATGTGAAATAAAAATTCTTATTAGGGATCCCAATCCAATTAATAATAGCAAGATTTCTAGACCTAGGCAGTTTCGAAGAACAATAAAAAGCACTTTTAGCCTTATTAAGTAGTTGGCCCGAAGAAATCTTATAAGCATGAATAAAATCAAATTTTTTTTTAATGTTATGCTTTTTGCCATTACAAAAGATTAAGGTATCATCTGCAAAAAGAAGATGAGAAATTGGAAAACCATACCTGCCCAGTTTATAATTTAGAGAGAGACTTTTAGAAATATCTTTCAAGCCCCTGTTAAGAACTTTTTTAGCTATAATAAAAAGGGCAGGAGAGAGGGGGTCACCTTGACGAAGACCACGCGAGCTCTGAAAAAAACCTTGAAGACTACCATTAATAATGATAGAAAATGATTGATTACAGAGACAACCAATATAAATCAATTTGTTAACTGCATAATTAAAACCCATCTTTTGTAGGACTGCTATAATGAATTTTCATTCCATACGATCATAGGCTTTAGACATATCAAGTTTGAAAATGATATTACCTCCCGGAGAAGGTCTATCTATATCCTGCACCATTTCTTGAGCTAAATTAATGTTATCAGTAATATTCCTACCCTTGAAAAATCCACTTTGCTCTTTAGAAATAATAGTAGGCAATAATAGACCTATTCTATCAAACAATAAACGTGATATAATTTTGTAAAGAAAATTACAAAGGCTAATAGGTCTAAAATCCGAAAAAGATATAGGAGAGCTATATTTAAGAATTAAAGCAATAGCAGTTGCATTAATGGCTTTGGGAATATCTGCATAAACAAAGAATGAAGTAATTGCATTTAAGAGATCATCTTTAATAATATCCCAACAAGAATGATAAAAATGCCCCGAAAAGCCATCTGGACCAGGAGCACTATCTGTAGACATACTAAAAACCACTTTTTTTAATTTCTTCCATAGTAGGAGAAATACAAATAGCATTATTATCCTCTTTCGAAATGAGACAAGGAATATGATTAATAAGATTTTGATCAATAGTTCAATTACAAGAGGATAAAAGATCTTTAAAATAAAAAACAACATTACCAATTTCCTCTCTTGATTCCAGCCAATTGCCTTGAGAATCTTGAATACGAGAGATACAGTTCTTACCTCTTCGAGAGTTAGAAACCATATGGAAGAATTTGGTATTATTATCACCTTCTTGAAGCCATTTAATATAGGAATTTTGAAGCCAGTAGATCTCTTCATATAAAAGAACAGTTTGCATCTTATCCTTAAGATTATTAAGCTGAGTAGCTTTACCAATATCCCAATAATTTTGAAGGTTTTCTTCAAGACTATTAATTTGAAATTCAAAGTCTTTGATTTTTTGAAAAATATTGCCAAAAACGTTCTTATTCCAACTCTTAAGAGAAATCTTAAGTCTTTTAAGCTTGAGAAAAAAAGACATAAGAGGATTTGAAGAAATAGGAATATCTCAGGATTCAGAAACAACTCTTAAGAAATCAGGATGATGAATCCACATTTGTTTAAATTTAATAGAGGAAGGAATCCTAGAATTATCTTACCTAAAGAAAAAAGAAGGGGAGAATGGTTAGAAGCTAATCTAGATAAGTGAGAAACCGAAGAAAAAGCACAATTAAAGCTCCAATATGGACTCAAAAGAACTCTATCTAAATGGACATAAATACGATTCAAACCTACCTGATTATTGCACCAAGTAAATTTATTCCCAATAAAACCTGGATCCATCAAACCCAATTTATTAATCATACAATTAAAATCAGTGAGAGATTCAATATTGACATCCCTTCCTTCCAGCTTTTCTTCAGAGTTAGAGATAGCAATAAAATCTCCTCAAATGCAAAAAGACCTGAAAAAGAAGAAAAAGAAGTACAAAGATCCATCCATAGAGACATTCGCTCTCTACTAGTACATTTAGCATAAATAAAAGCACATTTGATGGGAGGAAAACTAACAGAAGAGATATCTACTATGATCATTTGGTCTGTAGAAGAAACAAAATAAACTTGAATTTGACTCTTCCAAAAAATCATATCTTAGAATGGGAAAAAGAAGAATCTAAGTGATTAACCATTCCAATAAAAGAGCAAACTTTTTGAAGAGAATCAAAAAAAAAAATTTGGTTTCATAATAGCAGCCAGCAAAAATTTTGTTCGAAGAGATTAATTGCTTAAGTCAAGTTTTAGAAGCAAGATTACCAATACCTCATATATTCCAAAGAAGAAAATTGTTCATCAATAACTTTATTAGAATTAGTAATCAAGAGAGGAACCACAGTTCTAGATCTAGTAATTCTATCAGAAGCATGCATATTCTTCCTATTTTTTGATTTAAATTTGTTCTTAGAAGCTGTAGATTGAAAATTGGAAAATAATTCAGATTTAAACAATATTTTAGAAATTTTTTTACCTTCATCCTTAAATAAATCAATATCCTTTAACAAAGAATGAGGTATGTCAGAATGATATTCATAAGATTGAGAGGATTCCCTTAGACTATAATCCAACTTAAAATTATCATTAAAATTATACGATCCTTCCAATCTTCTAATTAATTTATTCCACATGTGATAATGTGGAGAATTATGAAAATTAATTCTAGGTTAAATTTTCATTTAATTTAAGACCTTTTAATTCAGAATGAGAGAGAATATTTTTGTCTTCCATAATTCTTAGTAGTTCCCAACAAAGTGTTATCAGAGGGTTTCTTATGATTTAAATCAAGAACTTTGTTTAGATGAGGTGAACTATACTTTTCTTCCTCCAAATCCGCCTCTGACTCATATTAATTCTTGAAGTTTTCATAAAAAATCTTAAGGTTATCTTCATTGTTAATAGGATTATCAAAAATATCTATCAGTTGATCTAAAGAACTAATACTAGAGATCATACCTGAGGAAGGGAGATGGATAATTTCTTAAGTAAGAAGGGAGAGATTAGCAGTACCAATCTTTTCAACAGCTATTGTAGATGTAGATGATATACCATGAGATCTTTTATGCTGGTCTGGAGCACAAACTTTCATCGCTTCTACAGCTACCGAACTAGAAGAGGTATCTTGATTAATTAAAGATGAATCTCCTTGAATTTGACCTAAGACTTGGATTTGATCTGAGTTTCGAATAGGCATGCTAGCTGCAACCGAACCATGAGACTGATCTAAATATTGAATTTTATCTGAGTATCGTTTAGTTGTCATTGCAATAAGATGCTCGAGAGATTGATGTTCTAGAGTAACAGTGGTTGGAGGAATGGTGAAGCTATCAACTGCTCCATTATGCTGTTTAGAGTTGCTAACTATAGAGTTTCCAATAAGTGGATTTGAAATAGGGTTTCTAGAATTAGGACCTTCTTCATTAAATGCAAAACTCTTAGCAACCCATTGTTTGGTTGAGATTTTTAATTTATCATCACCATCCTCTTGAATAACCCGATTTTTAGATCTACCTTTACAACCAACTGAGCAATCTTTTATCTCATGGCCTAATTTTTTACATTGAACACAAAACCTAAATCATTTTTCATACTCAACCTCTTGCCATCTACCATTATCTCCAATACCAAGCCAAAACCAATCTGGGTTATATTTAAGGAGATCTATTTCAATACAAACCCATGCAACACTAGGTCTAGAGAAGGATCTCGTAGCTCCATCTAGCTTCAAAACCTTTCCAAAAATACTGCCAATAGAAATCAAGGCTGTATCATTAAAAAGATGAAGAGGGAGATTTGGGAAACTCACCCAAACAGGAACTATCGATGGTTCCACCCCGGATATGAATGATGGTGTCCATTTGGAAAATCTAAAGAGAAATCCATTAGTTTATAAAAATTCTTTGATCTAAATCATAAGGAAGTCTTCTTCCGAAGCAAATCTAAAAAGAAGGTGTCTTGAATCTAGGATCCCAATGGAAAAAGCAAGTCGAAGTCTTTCAGATTTCTTCATATGTGTCTTAATAAAATCAAGAGAAGGCCTACCATAAGACCATTTAGCAATCAAAGATAATCTGTGTGGGGCTGCTAAAATAGAGGATTCTTCTTCGGGGAAGAAGATGGCTGGTTCTCCTCTATAAGATCCAGGCTTTTTGATGGGTATGACAATTTGAGGATTCATTGAACCTATGGCAGATCTTCCAACAATTTTTGCATAAGAGGGGGGATTATCCGGTGACCTTGAGGAGGAGTCTGCCTCCCCACCTTCGGCGGCAACCCTAGGGTTGTTCATGAAAAACCTGTCACAAGTTTGCTATCATGCACCAAAAAGAAAACTTTGCTAACTTGCACCTCCAGACCAAAAACTCCTTATTGACCAAAAATCAAGTTGCATTTGCTCTTCTTATCCTTGTCTTAGGTTTTATTATATTGAGATTGAACTCATTCATATCGCCTTTCTGTGATTGTTAGTATGAATTGTATGCAATGATTCTTATTGTCGAGAAATCAAATTGTAGGATATTTTATACCTAGGGAAGATGAGTGATGTCATAACCTTAGTTTAGTGTGTATCACTCGTGCAGATCAGAGACATGATATACCTAGGGTTTGGTCTCTCGAATCATTCTTGTTTTGATAAGTTGAGACTTGTAGTCGATCTCATCCTTATTGTTTATGCTTGAGAAACCAGAATAAGTACTTGTGAATTTAATTATGAGATTAGTGGTGGATTCGAATGCCCAAGATCTTCTCTCACCGATATATATCCAATAGCTCTTCGTTTAATTAGGATTAATAAAATCTGATAGTTTAATTAGGTTAAAATCAATCAATCTTGTTACCCATTGTCTTACAATTAATCTGGAGAAAAATACAATGAAACCAGCATAGTCCTCTATGGTTCGACACCCCATACAAGTCCCTATTCTACGGAATTGTAGCTACTATGAGGTTTATTTAGTTGATGATCAAATACATCTACTCTTTAACATTGCTATGATTTAACCTAGAAATTGGGGGTTCAAAGGTTGGGTTTTCAATAAAAGGTGAAGATGTTCTATGCTTTGATTTATTAGAGTTTTTCTTTAAAGAAACTATGATTCTACGTAAGATAAGATGAAATAGGCTTATTAGTCATCATTGTTGTGATTCCATTGCTACGAATGATGTTGTATGACCATGCTTGAAAGTTTATGGGTTTTTCTATGCTTACTATGATGTTCATAAATTACATATGATTATGGTTAAGGGTGAAAAAATTCGGTGAACCTCAAAAATAATATTTGAGTTGAGAAAACACCAATTCAAGGGGGTGGCTAGGTCTCCCTACAAAGTCTATCTACCATTTTTAAGATTTAACAATAAAATATTAACTAAGGGAGGATAAACAATAAAGTGCGGAAATAGAGAAGACAAGCAAACCACAACACAAAGATTTTTATGTGGAAACTCTTTCGAGAAAAACCACGGGACCTAGTCCAGCAAAGAGATCACTAAGACAAAGTAAAGATATTTACAGACTCAAACCTCACCTAAATAGGACTCAAACTCATCGATCCAGGGCTAGTCCTACATGCCTCAATAAGTAATCATGTTCTCATAAGACCTATGAACAACCTTAGCAGGCCTCTACTTCTCTTGAGTCTCGACAACCATGATCTCCAAAGAGGACGGCTTCGGATTCCACCGAACAAATATCCACGATCCTTCTCGGATCGATCTCCTTCGCAAAAGCTCAAGAACACACCGGCCAAAGTGTTCTTTACAGAACGGGTTGATGATTTTAATTAATCACAGAATCCCTAGGTATATCCCAATCAAAGAAATAATCAAGCAAGTAAGGATGGAAGAATAGCTTACAATCTTTAGGGTGGAAGAGGAGAGGAGAATGAGTTTGAGCAACCCCAATAATCTTTAGAAACACTCTAAACTCTCACAAACTTCCTTAGTTTGAATGGGGATTCAAACCCAACATATATAGACCCAAAAAAAAGATTAGAAACCTTCTAAATCACATAAATCACGCACCCCGATCGACCAATTGACAGATTTTTGGGAAAAATCTCGTAACAGTAGCTTTTTTTCGATAGTCGGTTGACCGCCCATAAATCCGATCGACCAGGATTTAAAAATCGATTTTTTGCTTTTACTTTCATCATAAAAGTTGTAGATCTTTTTGATACGGTCGATTTGATATATTATAGAGCAAAATCAGAGCTACGGTAAATGAGATATGCCTCTAACAAGGAACTTTCATTTTTATGATCCTCTAACACTTTTAAGGCTACATATCTAGTCACCTAGGGTTCATATAATTTTTCAAAGTCAATTTCCTCCTAAGGTAGCATGGTATCTAGGTCACTAACCATCCTATGAGTGCAATGAAGGCTATGATCGGAATGTCTTCAACTAATCTTGTTCGGTCTTCATCTTCACTTGTCTTGAACGGTTGTAGGCCATGACACAAGACACACTAGACTCATTATTTTGACAACGAAATAAGCCAACACTAAAACATAGACTTTACAAAGGGTTTCTAAGTATATTATGAGTCTTCTATGACTTATATAAGTATGCATAGAATGTTTTAAGCTTTCCAAGTATTGTATGATGCTCAGAAGCACTCTACGCACTCGATGTCTTGCATGACCAAGTTTTCTCATGAGGAAAGAAGTTTCAAAACTCATAAGCAATGTTTTAAAGAAAATCTCATATGAAGAAGCAGAAGATCACAAGAATTGATAAGGCCTCATAAGTACAGGTATCTCAAAATTTATAACCAAAAGCTCATAAGGAACTTTCATAGGCAACGCTCATAAGTCTCATAAGCTCATAAGAAGCTAGTATGTCCGTCCATTTCATAGTTCAGGTACTAGTAAAAGCTCATAAGAATGCTAGTATGTCCGGCCATTTTATAGTTCGGGTACTAGTAAAACTCATAAGAAGCTAGTATGTCCGTCATTTTCATAGTTCGGGTACTAGTAAAAGCTCCTAAGAATGCTAGTATGTCCGTCCATTTTATAGTTCGGGTACTAGTAAAACTCTTAAGACTCTAGTATGTCCATTCATTCATAGTTCGGGTACTAGTTAATATATGTAATGCTAATGTGTCTGTCCATTCATAGTTTGGGTATTAGTAAAGTATGTATGAAACTTGTATGTCCATCCATTCATAGTTCGGGTACTAGTTAAGTATGTGCAATGAAGAATGCTATACATGTCCGTCCAGTTCATAGTTCGGATGCTAGCCAAATGAAATAAGTGAAGTAAGATTTTCATAAGATGCTCATAAGGAGCTCATAAGACGGGACTCATAAGACGACAAGGGATTCACCAGACTCATAAGACTAACAAGGAACTCATAAGTCTCAAAAGGTGCTCATAAGCTAAGTCTCATAAGATGCTCATGTGCTAAAACTCGTAAGATGCTCATAAACCAAAATTTCATAAGACACTTGTAAGGTCATAGTATGTATTGGCTTAATTCCGATGTCAAAATGGTGTCAATGTAAGTCTAGCGTTGTTGTTCCTCTGGTTGATGAAGATTGGTGAAGATGAAGCTCCAAAGACTCAACAAAAGTAAATTCTAGTTTCAAGCTTCGCTTACACTCTTAGGATGGTAAGTGACCTAGATACCTAGTGGTTACCATAAGTGGAACTGACTTAGAACATCTTAAGCATACACCCTAGGTGATTAGAACTTGACCCATGTAATCTTAATAGCCTTCGGATGGTCTTAATAAGATTTTGGATTTTTAAACAGGGGTGGAAGTACAAATCAATCAAATTTTGTACAAGCCATTCGAATGCCTAGCCTGGCCGTTCGAACGCCCAAGAACGACTGGCTGGCCGTTCGAATAGGCAATTGAGATTAAAAAAAAAATAGTAGCTTGTCTAGCCCCCCATTTTTATCCGTTTTCATCCAATTTCAAGGCCGTTCGAATGCCCCTCATGACCGTTCGAACGGACTTCGTATTTTTGGTTTCTAAAATCATCCGAACTCTATTTTGACAAGTGCTATTGCCTTGGCTATTTGTTGGATGTTCCCTTAGCTCATTCTAAAGAATTTGAGAGAGAATTTAGAGACTACTCGAAAGATTTTAGGGTTCTTAAATCCCCACTTGGTGGATTCCCTTAGTTCTCCTCTCTCATGCTCTAGTTGATGCAAGATCGAATTGATCTAAGTTGAGTTGCATTGGTTGATCTCCATTGTTGTTAGCGATTCCACTGGAGTTGTAATTCGTTCCTTCATATTAGTTTAAACTCTCTGTGAGTATTGGTTGGCTTTGCCAAAGCCATTGAGGATGGAGATCGATTGGTGGATCGTGGATTAAAATTTTGAGAAAAGTTGGCAGGTGAGGAGCCGGATCTGCTACTGCAAAGATCGAACGAGGAGTTCGTGGTTGTTCTACAAGATGGAGAATCTGTATCGAGGAACAGTGTTTGGTGTCTGGTTGGGTATGATTTGGTCTTGTGTCTGATAACTTATTCTCTTAGTGGATTTTGTGCTGGACTAGGTCCCGTGGTTTTTCCTGGAAGGGTTTTCCACGTAAAAATCTATGTGTGATGGATTGCTTGTCTTCTTTACTTTCCGTACTTGTTTGCTTTATTTGCCATAACTCTGATTGTTAATCGACAAATTAAAAATTGGTAGACATTGGTAGGAAGACCTATACACCCCCCTCTTGTTCAAAAGTCCTTGATCGATAACGAGGGTGGATCTGTCTCTCGTCCTCCATTGTTTATGGAAATAACTATGCTTATTGGGAAGCTCGAATGAGATCCTTTATCAAATCCATAGACGAGAGAATTCGGATGTCTATTGTAAATGGATGGATTACACCCACAAACATGGTTGGTGAGATGACAATCACCAAAGACTCCAAAGATTGGTCCAGGGATGAATTTGAGAATAGTGGTTGGAATACCAAGGTCTTAATGCGATCTTTACTGCAGTTACAGTCAAGGAATTCAAACGAATTTCATATTGTGAAACTGCAAAGGAGGCTTGGGATATTCTTGAGATTACTCACGAGGGTACCACCACTGTAAAAATCTCAAAGCTTCAAATGCTCACAACCAAATTTGAAAAGGAGGCTTGGGATATTCCTGAGATTACTCATGAGGGTACCACTACTGTAAGATAATGACATGTTTTGATGAATTCTATGCATAATTGAGTGACATTGTTAATTCTAGTTTCAATTTGGGTGAAAAGTTAAGTGAGCCTAAAATTGTGAGAAAAATCTTTAGATCTCTACCTGAGAGATTCCAATCTAAGGTCACTGCCATAGAAGAGAATAAGAATGTTGACTCTCTCAAGATTGAGGAATTGGTGGGGTCCCTCCAAACCTTTGAGTTCAATTTGAGGCCATCCAAGAAAAATAAACTCTAGCCTTGAAATCTGTCAAGGAAACCTTGGATGAAGATGACAGTGACTCTGAGTTAGGAGAGAAGGAATTAGCTCTATTTGTTAAGAAATTTCAGAAAAATTTGAAAATAAATAGGAGATTTAATCCTAGACAAGGAGGAAAAAATGGTAAAAAGCAAAAGCCAAAACCTTGGGAAAATAAGAAAACCTTTAAAGATGAAGAAAAAAATCTTGTGGCATCCAATGCTATGAATGCAAAGGATATGGTCACATCTCACTTGATTGCCCTGATAATCAGAAAAACAAGGGTAAAGTGATGAATGCCACATAGGATGATAGTGAGGCTGAAAGTGAACATTCTGAAAGCTCCTCTTCAAGTGGAGAATCTGCCAATCACATGGCCTTCACTGTTTCTCTATCTGAGATTGTTGAGTCTCTTCCTTTGATAAATGAAAAAGAGAAAATTGATGATGACCATGAGATCGAGACCAGTGAGGATGTTGAAAAGAATCAAAGTGATTCTGAAACAGATGAGGATATGGATTCAGCTTATCAAAAGTTGTATTCTGAAAGCCTAAAACTGAAGAAAGCAAAAATCTTTTTGAATAAAAAACTAAAACTAATTCAATCTGAAAGAGATGATTGCAAACTAGAGGTAGAAGGGAAGAGTGCTCTAGTCTCTCAGCTTGAAAGAGAAAAGACTGATTTTTTGGACAAAATAGAGTGTCTTGAAGAAGAAAATGTTGCATTGATCGAGTGGGTCAAAGTTTTAGAAAAAGACAACTCTAGGAATGAAATTGAAGAGTCCAAGACTCTTATTTCAGAATTGGAGACTGAGAGAGATAACCTCATTGGTTCATTCTCACTTGCTTTCAGTGTGGAGTAAAAGGTCATACAAGACCTCGATGTCTTGCTTTTAGGAGAAATCCCCAAAATGGTTCATAGAATCAACATTCAATTCAAGGGAATCTCCAAAGGCAAATTCAAGCCTTGGTTGAAAAGTCTAGAAGTTTGACTGAAGAAGTGATGAAAATAGCTCAACTGTCTAGTACTAGACTCGGTATGGACACTTCCTATGCTTATCATGAGGAAGGCAATAGGATAAACCAAAAGGTTAGGGCTTCCCAAAGGAGAAGAAATAATGGGAAGAAGAAGGTCACGGTCACATCATCTCATAAAAGGGATAAAGACCAAAGGGTCAACAAAAAGCCAAAATCCATCTATGTGAGAAAGGATGAATTAAAAGCCTTACCTCCCGCACCTCCTTGAAATTCCAAAATCCCATTAGGTGTGAGGGAGAGTGATTGTGTGTTATTTGATAGACTAGGTTGTTCTTCATGCTTATTATATCCTAGTGTTGTGTATGTGATGTATATTAGTAGGTTTTGCACTTTTTTATTTGTTTCACCATTTGATTTTGTTTTTGATTGATTAAAAGATAAAACTCCAAAAATAATTTTTTGTTTGTTTTAGATAGGCTGTTTTTCTTTCATATATTGAAAAATCCAAAAACATTGAAAAAATAAACTAAAAATTCAAAAAGATGTTGCTTGGGCTTACTCTCCTATCATATTGTGCATATTTCAATTTCCTTACATTCATAAATCTTATTTCATGCCAAGGTAAAAATGTTGAATAGGATTGAGTTCATGAGGATATTATACATTTCAAAGTCTTTTGGAAAATTGTAAAATAGATAATGCTTCTAAATCACAGTTAGAGTTGGTTAAACAATGTTGCTTGAGTGTCATGCACATGCAATCTGACTTTCTCTAGAAGATGGTCTAGATTCCTAAGTAAAGGTAATGCTATTATTCATGATGATCTTTTTGGTTAACCAAATATGGATTGATCGATATGTTAAAAATCCTATTTGCTTGTGCCCCTGCTTTAAAAAAAGATTGAGACAATGGAAAGGTCTACCTCTGGGATAGTGTGAAAGTCACTATTGGATGCAAACAATATGAAATGGCTACCTATGCAGACAATAGTTATCTATTTGGGTTGCTGGTTTGGAAGCCTCTACTGCCAATAGTTAGGGCTACCTACCCAATTAGTGTGAAAGCCGCTATTGTATGGAAAAATATGAAAAAGTCAAGAAAAGATCTCCAAAATATGGCTATGTTTGTCATAAAACGAAAAGAACAGACAAATTGCATAAAAGATGAACAAGGGTGAAAATTAGTACATGATCTTCAAATGCTAAAATTCAGGATTTAACAGGTTTGACTTCTAGTGTATGAGTTACCTTGAGTCTCTAAAATGCAATAATGCCATAACCTTAACCATAGGTTGAAACCTCTAAAAGAGTCAAGTCAGAAAGCTCACTACACACACTAGGCTTCAAAGTGAAACTTTTCGATAAACGTGTCTTGGTTGTTGTGTTTGTTATTGATCGCCCATGTGACTAGTATAGGTGGACATATCCTCATTTAGTCAAAACTTAATGATATTAAAAATTGGGTGAATAATCTTTTGGCTCCTTGGAAATTGGTGCATACATATATGATTATATTGTGGTTAATGTAAACTTATTTTGAGTGGGAATTTCTGCTTTTAACCAATTTGAAATTGGACTTAATTATGCTTTGCAAATGAATAATGATTTCAAATTGTCTTGAATTAAGGGGGAGTTGTGTGTTTCAAAACTTGGTATATCTTACATGATTTCAGGCTTAAAATTGAATCCTAGAGTTGATTTCAATCTCTATGGGAGACTCTATGTGTCATGAGTGATGGGGAGAGTAATTAAAAGTTAAAAAATCAGATTCTGTGGAGTTTTCCTGGTCAGGTGTTCGAACGGAGTGCCAATCGTTTTCTGCCGTTCGAATGACCATAATGGGCGTTTGAACGGCCTGCATGGTTTTCGAATAAAAACCCTCGATATGCCCCATTTGCTCTCACTCGTTCGAACACACTCCAAACCGAAGCTAGGGCTCTAAAAATTTCTCTCCATTTTGAGGAAATCCACTGTTCTATTCTTGAAATTTCCTCTCATTACTTGAAATTTCTCATTTCTCATCATGTTTAATCTCATAACAAGCTCCTCACGGAGAAAGAATGCCGACAAATCACCTTCCCCATCACTCTCTTTAGTCCATTCCTCCGAATTTGACTCGAAGAATGAGAGTGACTCTTATTCTGAATCTCCTCTCACTTAAGGTCTGGGGATTGTGATCAAGGAACCTTCGGCCCCTTGGACTACTAGGGCTGGATCCATTGCCCCTACTGGAAAAGGGAAGGCAGCACCTAAGAATAAAGCCCCATCAAAGGCCGCTCCCAAGAAAAATGCAAAAAGGGCTAAAGTGAGCTAGTCATACCGCTCTACTGAAGGTCATAGGTTTAGATCCCCTACTATAGCATATAGGTTTTAGCATTATTTTGAGCATCGTGCTGTGATCCTTGAGCGTTTGGTTCGCCTTCGCGACTTTTCCCACACCGATCTACCTTGTATTATCCAGTCGAGAGGGTGGCAAGGAGTTCTTGCTCTTTTAGGGTAATGCCTTTTGATCCTGATTCAGGAATTTTATTTGAACATCGAAAAGGATGACCTAGTTCATATGACCTTCACTACTGAGGTCTGTGGCATCCTTATTGATGTTACTCCAAGCTTTATTGCCAGACTTCTATCCATTCCTTAGGTTCCGATGCGTATTTCCTATATCATTATTAGACCGATCCCCATAACAATCATATGGATGAGATCGCTACCATGATCTGCGGCTCTTAGACTTCATGGCCTGATACTCATTTGTTGTAGAGTAGGTTAACCCCTAATGCTAGGATTCTACATCTCTTGATGTGTTCTAACCTTCATCCTAGAGGTTATACCACTGGCATCAGTTCTGATCAAGCTCGCTTTCTTCATACCCTGCTCACTGATGAGCTTATTGATCTTGCTTCTCATATTATTGAGTTGATGATACATGTATCCCGTCTCAGTATTGGTACTGTAGGACTGCCATTTGGCATCTTGATCTGAGGTATACTTGCCTTTTATGGCATCCATCATTCAACCGATGACATGGTTAGTACATCTAAAGGTCCTAAGGCCTACACCAGTAGTCTGGCACATGCTGTTGATCGTTCTGCACTCATACCCGAGGAGAGACCTGCTCAACCTCCTCCTGCTCCGCCGACTACCATGGATATGCTGGTTGACAAATGGCCCAATTTGTTGCGAGCCAGACTGTCTTTATTGATGAGACTCGCGCATCTCAGGCTGCTTTTCATAGCATGATGGGGACTGAGTCTTTTAACTTTGGAGCTGAGACTAGAAGCCACTTTCGGTATCTCACCACTGCTGTGACAGACATGAGAGCAAACATTACACATCTCAGAGAGGAGTGGGCACTTCAGGATGATGTTGATGCCACTCAGAATGATGGTGCTAATGCACCTGCTGCTCCTTAGATTATTTCTTATAGATGTTCTATTTTCTATGTGTGGGATGTATATTGGCTTGGACCATGAGTACTATTTTGTTGGGATATTATATTTTGTGATGTTTGACTATGGATCGCTTTTTATTATTTCCTATTTTCCTATCATGTTATATCATTCTATGTTTTATGGATATAGATTGTATGAATTTTGGTTTCCATGAATTATTTGTGATGTTTAGCTATTTTTAGCTTGTGATGAATGACTAGTTCCTTTTGTCATTTGTTTGGAAACTATGTCTTGATGCTATCTATTTTTGGTAATATTTTCATATTTTGTTGGATAGCATGTATTGAATGGATGTACTCTTAAAATTTGTTGAGCAATATTGTATTTTTTTTCCTCTTTTTTTGGTTGTGCGATGCTTTGGCATTCATGTCAAAAAGGGGGAGAAATATTGAAGTACTCCATTGGTTAGTTTATATATATTGATTCAGTTCCACCTGATATTTTCCCCACTTTATATTTCCCATGCTTCACTTGGTTGTGTGTTTTAGTACGTGCAGGTGTTTAGAACAAGTTGACATAAGAAGATCAAGTGGTTTGAGTTGAAAAAGGTTGTGCGCTGATTTTTTTGTCAAAATTGTAATTCTGAGTCATGTAATTGATTAATCTCCATGTTTGGGAGTTTGTATCGAGTCATATACTTACAGTTGGTATTTTGTCACAGAATTGCCAAAGGGGGAGATTGTAAGGTCATAGTTTTTATTGGCTTAATTCTGATGTCAAAATGGTGTCAATGTAAGTCTAGTGTCGCTATTCCTCAAGTTGATGACGATTGGTGAAGATGAAGTTCCAATGACTCGAGAGAAGTACATTCCAGTTTCAAGCTTCGCTCATACTCTTAGGATGGTAAGTGACCTAGTGGTTACCATAGGTGGAATTGACTTAGAACATCTTAAGCATACATCCTAGGTGATTAGAAATTGACCCATGTAATCTTAATAGCCTTCAAATAGTCTTAGTAAGATATTGGATGTTGAAACAGGGGTGGCAGTATAAATCAATCAAAATTTGCACAGGTTGTTCGAACGCCTAGCCTGGCTGTTCGAATGCCCAAGAATGGCTGGCTGGTCGTTCAAATGGGCAATTGAGATAAAAAAAATAGTTGCTTGTATGGCCCCCCGTTTTTATCAGTTTTCATCCAATTTCAAGGCCGTTTAAACGCCCCTCATGACCGTTCGAACGGACTTCGTATTTTTGGTTTCTAAAATCATCCAAACTCTGTTTTGGCAAGTGCTATTGCCTTGGCTATTTATTGGATATTCCCTTAGCTCATTCTAAGGAATTTGAGGGAGAGTTTAAAGACTACCCTGAAGATTTTAGGGTTTTTAAATCCCCACTTGGTGGATTCCTTTAGTTCTCCTCTCTCATGCTCTAGTTGATGCAAGATCGAATTGATATATCATGAGTAGCATCAATTGATCTCCATTGTTGTTAGAGATCCCACTGGAGCTGTAATTCGTTCCTTTATATTAGTTTAAACTATGTGGGAGTATTGGTAGGCATTGCCAAAGCCGTCGAGGACGGAGATCGATTGGTGGATCATGGATTGAAACTTTGAGAAAAGTTGGCCGATGAGGAGCTGGAGCTGCTGCTGCAGAGATCGAACGAGGAGTTTGTGGTTGTTCTACAAGACGGAGAATCTATACCGAGGAACAGTGTTTGGTGTCCAGTTGGGTAAGATTTGGTCTTGTGTCTGATAACTTATTCTCTTATTGGATTTTGTGCTGGACTAGGTCCAGTGGTTTTTCCCAGAAGGGTTTTTCACATAAAAATCTTGTGTGTGGTGGATTGCTTGTCTTCTTTACTTTCCACACTTGTTTGCTTTATTTACCATAACTCTGATTGTTAATTGACAAATTAAAAATTGGTAAACATTGCTAGGAAGACCTATTAACCCCCCTCTAGATCAAAGGAATCATTGAAAAGGGATATTTCAACGCTTATAAGTAACTCATATGGGATTCATAAGATATCAAAATACGTTATGATTCAAATTATGCACTTGTTAATTGAATATGGTTTCCACACTCTAATTATGCATGTGATATGATGAACTATACCCAGTATGATATGTAAATGTTTTATAACATTGTTAGTTAGTAGTTTGTATATGTTGAGTATTCAATGCTCAGACGTATATTTTATGTTGGCAGGTACGCAAGTAGATGCACATGCTCTGAAACCATGAGTCGAGGAGTTATATGTCAAGAAGCTGATAGGCGGTTATCTTGAGGATGATAGGGACCTTGATAGGTGGTCCTACTAACGAGTTGATGAGAGGGAGGGACATGTATTTTGGGCCTTCATTTTGGGATTTTTGTATCGATTGAGTTGGTAACTCAAGCGAAAGATCTGATGTACGTTTTTAGTTTATGATTCAGTCCTTAGTCTGACTCTTGTACTTGAAATATAGTTGATATAAAATGAGAAATTTTTAGGTTCACTATTTAGATTGCTTTATCTTCTCTTTACAGGTTGGTTTAAATGTAAGTCACGATGCCAAAGTCTCATAACTCGTAGGTGCGATTTTAGGTCGTGACATCTAATGTCTTGGAAGTCTTGGTACTGGGACAAAAAGATTATGGTTTTATTTCAAGGTGCTTTCTCTCTCAATGTCATGACCCAAAATACCCCCTAGGAGTTAGGGATACTTTAGTTCGTGACCGCCGTATCATACATCCCGTATGACACATAAGGCATACATATCAACCTGTCAGAGTACACAAGTCATAACACATAGCGGAAGTAAAACGGAACAGTTTATAAAAATACTCCTATCGTTAGGTTCAAGTCTGAACCAACATAGCATATCCAAAAGATGGAGTGGACAAGTCCCACTCTCAACATACATAAGTATCTTTCTTCTGGCTCACTCAACAAAAGTCAAAGTCCGGACGCCTATCTATTGTTCCCTCGTCCTAGTAATGATCCATAGAAGGCTCCAGCTCATAGTACTCCTCCTCCTCTATCCAAGGATCCGAAGCATAGACATCAATTGGAACGCGTGCTCCTGCCAACAGTCAATAATTCGGCTGAGCATGGAATACTCAGTGATATACAAACTACTAACTAACAATGAATAATATCATGAACATGCATAAGCGTATAACATTCGTGAAAGTAGTTACCAAAATCCTTTTCTTAACAGTATTCGTGTGAAATCAAAACTAGGTAAAACTTGTCATGTGATAATCATGTTCTTGTGAGTTCTTGTGAATTCTTGCAAGAGTTGGGATTCCTTGTGAGCATGCGAGGATCTAAGTATGCATGATTTTCTTGTGAACTTGTGAGCTTGTGAACTTGTGAGCTTGTGAGACATGACTACTTGTGAGTCCATGTATAGTGGGATTCCTTGTGTGCTTTGAAACGATCATAGAACTTGTCACATACCAACCCAAATTTTGGCCTTATCAATTCTTGTGAGCTTGTTAGAATTCTTTTAATAAAACCATGCTTATGAACTTTTGAAAATACCTTTCTTGTGAGAAAACATCAAATCATGCAAGCCTTGTGAATATCATGCTAGACTTGTGAATATAGACTACATATAATACTTGGGAATATCATGGTGGACTTAGAAAGCTTGTAAGCATAGCATGATATACATAGAAGATCAATAGTAGTGATATTTTACATCTCATGTACAAATCATCATTCAAACAACCCAATAACTTACTTTAAATATGGTTTTATTGAAAAGAATAGCACATGGTAGGTAGTAGAGTGTATCTACCTTTCAATTCAAAACCGAATCCCTTCAGTTTATAGCTTGAGAATACTCCTTGGTAGCAAGAGAAAGCTTTGAGGAAGTTTGTGAATCAATCCCAAGCTTGAGGAAAACAAGATCCAAGCTTTAGGAAGAAAGCTTGAAGTGAAAACCCGACTTCACTTGATCACTAGTACAAACCTAGAAGAACCCAAGCTCTTCTCCCTATTTTCTCTCAAATTTCTCTCAAAATCTCCTCTCTAGGGTTCTTGTAACCCTAGCCATGAAATTGTGGTTTATATAGGCCAAGGAGTGAGGCCAAAGACCATTAGACTCTCTAAATATCTCAAGGAGTCGGTTTCAAGGCCAAATGAGGCACCAAGGATCTATCCGTCATGAGCACGGATAGATCCTTCAAAAAATCACTCACTGCCAAAAAAACCCAAACAAATTTGGGGTTGATCGATCGATTGGTCGTGGGGATGGATAGATCCATCAGTGTATGGGATTGAAGGATCTATCCTCCCCAAACTAGATAGATCCTTCACTGTTCATTCCTTCATTTTTCCTTGCTGTGGTATTTTGACCATAACTTTTGACTTGGTGATTGGATTTTGATGATTCAACTTGCGTTGGATTCTACATTAAAAGGGGAAAAAATTTCATGTTTTTGCACAAAACCAAATTCTTTCGGCTTCATATTCTAAAATGGCCCTAAAGGCTACTGGTCCAAGGGATTGCTGAAATGACAGTAGACCCGCTTTCGAGAAATCCCACGTTTGAATTAACTTCTATTCCAAATCTTAAAAAGTGATAAACATGAACCTTAAATAAGGGTTCAATACCTTTCCAATGGTTTAAGAATCACTTGATTCTGATGAGAGACGACAAAACTAGAGTTCCGCAAAGTTGATGGAATGACAAGACATTCACCCTCTTTGACACTTAGAGTATTTTATACTCTCTTACCTTTGGTCCAACACCATACTCACACCTCATTACTCATTCCCCACTGGTTCTTAACCCACCTTGATGATCAATGAACACATACCAATATGCATGAGAGGTCCCAACCTCTTTATGCTTCGTGCACTAGCACTATTCACCGTACTATTCACTAAGACCCTTTTAAGCAATTAGGATATTTTTATGCCCATGTTTTTCCCCACTTAGAGCATCTTTGTTCTCTATCTCTGAGATCCAACACACGCACATAAAACCCTCACTCGACTCACCATAAAACCAAGAACATACTAGAAGTCCTTAGGCCAATACCCAGGGGCACTAGTCACTACCCTATTCACAGCACTATTCACAACATTGTCAACTTGGTTCCCGGGATTCTACATTCACACATAGGGTATTTTATACCCTATGATTTTATATACTGAGCAGATTATTATACTCTTCTTTTGAGACATTTTTCCCCTAATTAAGAACACCTAAAAGGCTTTAGGCCTTTACACACACTAATCAAAAACACCTAAAAGGCTTTAGGCCTTTACACACACTAAGCAGGTGCACTATTCACATGAATAGTGAACCTAAAGTCCGGGGCTCTACACTCAATCATATATATAGAGAAGCTAATGCAGTTGCGAATGATTAGCTAATATGGGGTGCCAAAGCATGGGTTCAATCTCTATCTTTTCTTCCGCCTCTATTCCTCGTAAGATTAAATCTCTTATTGCTCTTGGAGGAGAATATTGCTCTGGGGGTGCAAGTTAGCAAAATTCATTTTTAGGTGCATGATAGCAAAACATATTGTGTTCATTCTCTAGGGTTGCCAGCGGTGGGGAGGGAAAATCCTCTTCCCGGCCACCTGATCCGCTCCTCTCCTATGCTGCTATTGTTGGTAAAATAACTTCTGATTCGGTTTATCCCCCTACCATCATTCCCATTGAAAAACCAGTTTCTTTTAGGGGAAAACCAGCCATCTTCTTCACTGAAGAAGAGTCCTCTATCTTAGCAACCCCTCATCGTTTATCCTTGGTGGCTAAATGCTCTTACGTTAGGCCTTCTCTTGATGTTATTAAGAAGCACATGAAAAAATCTGAAGGTCTCCATCTTGCTTTATCAGTAGGGATACTAGATTCGAGACACCTTCTTTTCAGATTTGCTTCAGAAGAAGACTTCCTTATGATTTTGATCAAAGAAGTCATTTATATCAATGGATACCTCCTGTGATTCTTCAAATGGATGCCTTCTTTCTTATCAGGGGTGGAACCATCCATAGTTCCGGTTTGGGTGAGTTTCCCAAACTTTCCTCTCCATTTATTTAACAATTCAGCCCTTTCATCCATTGGTAGCATTTTTGGCAAAGTCTTGAAACATGATGGTGCAACGAAATCCTTCTCTAGACCGTGTGTTGCTTGTGTTTGTATCAAAATAGATCTCCTTAAAAAGAATCTAGATTGGTTTTGGCTTGGTATTGGAGATCATGGTCATTGGCAAGAAGTGGAGTATGAAAAATGTTTTAGATTTTGTGTCCAATGCAAGAAGCTAGGCCACAAATTAATGGAATGCTCAGTTGGATCTAAAGGTAGATCAAAGTCTCGAAACCTTGATCATCAAGAGGCTGAAGATGTTACACAAAGAATCCCAACAAAACAATGGGTTGTCAAGAGATTTGCGTCTACCGAAGGAGTTTCTAATTTTGAAAACCCTATTATGATCCCTCCTTCTGGAAACTCCTCTATTAGCAATCCAAACCAAAATAATGGTACAGTCGAAAACTCCCCCAGGATATCAATCCAAGCAAATAAGGGATCTCATTCTATTGAGCCTACTACACTAGGAACAAATGATCAAGTCTCTAAACAGATCCAAGTTATAGATCAGACAAAAGAAAATAATATTTTAGCTATTGAAGATATCTTAACTAAATCGCAAGGTGCAGTAGATAAATACATTCGTTTTTCTACCCAGAATTCCCATCTGGTTTGTGGTACAGCTCCTCTAACTGTCCAAGTTAACAATGGATATATTTCTTCTGAGCTGGATGCAATGGAGATCAATGCTTGAAACTCAGGCCAGAACCAAGTCATAGATCAGATCCAAGTTAATATTTCTTTATATATGCAAGACATTTCATATGGTTCAGTAGCTGCAGAAATGAAAAATGATTAAATTTCAGATAAGAATAATAATACTCCATCGCCAAAAACTGCTGAAGAAAACGGTAATGCTAAACTCTATGTTCCTACTTTAGAAACTATTAATTCTTATTCTCTAGGTGTCGCGACCCAAAACCCACCCTAGGAATTAGAGTGAATCTTGGACGACTTGTCATGACCTACATGACATGCTTGGAAAACCAACCTGCAAAATACACGGAGCATATACAATAGAGGAAAAAAATAGTGGAAGCATACTCTAACATGGCACAGCGGAAGTCTAACAAAACCTCTATGTATATACATGATCCAAGTTTATACAAAATGAACTCACGAAAGAAAGTGCAGACAGGCCCGCCAAAATACATGAATATAATCTTTCAAGCTCACCCACAATCTCTCACTTAGAATCTACCACCTAATAGTGACAGTCTACATGAGGCTCCTCAGCAGGGACCTCCTCGATGTACTCCTCCTCCACCCATGGACCAGGAGCACAGATGTCGAAAGGAGCAGCTGATCCACTATCACCTGCCGACATAAGACGTACGGCTGAGCATGGAATACTCAACGGGTACCAAATACTAACCAACAGCCATAGCATAATAATAACATATGACAGGAAGCAGTTCATATCATAACAGGAAAGCTAACAATTTATAGATCATGCTTGCATCACATCAAAGTCGGTAAAATTCTTGAAAACGTCATGTGCTTGACTTGGCTAGAAAATACTCTTTTCGTGCGTGAAAACTTATCTTGTCATGTGTCTTGTCTTGTTGTATTGTATCATGTCATGCATGTCATGCTTGTATCATGCGTGTCATGCATGTCATGCCATGGAATCATGCTTGCTTGCTTGCTTGGAAAATAAACATGTTCATGCTACTTGTGAGGGAGGGGAGGCCCCTCTTCCTAAATGAGAAATAACTTGTGAGGGAGGGGAGACCCCTTTTTAACGAAATGCATTGAATGTAACATGCATACTGGGGGCGTTCTTGTTCATGTCTGTCACGACCCAAACTACCCCCTAGGAGTTAGGGATACCTTAGCTCATGACCGCCGTGTCATACCATCCTGTATAACACATAAGGATTACTTACCATCCTGTGAGAGAGCATACAAGGCATAGTAAATAGTGAACTTGAAAATTTTTCTATATAATAAGGTTCCATGTACAAGAGTTAACTAGGACTAAATGAAAAACTAAACCTTTTATACAAAATCCATCCCTTGAGTTATCAACTCAAGTCCGATGCAAAAATGAAGCCCCAAATACATGTCGCTCTTCCTCAACCATAAGGCCACACGTCCAGGCCCCTATCATCAACATGATGATCCCAAGCAAGCTCCTGCTTGACCCTCGGTTTTGGAGCACGATCGTCCAACCTGGAACCTACATACATAACAGTTCGGCTGAGCATTGAATACTCAGTGTATGCAAACTACTAACTTACAATGTTATAAAACATTAATATGTCAAACAGAGTACAGTTCATCAGAACATATGCATAATCAGAGTGCGAAAGTTTAAAGCAATACAACAATTGCATATTCTCGAAGAACATCCTTTAAATCATAATTGAGTTCTTACATTCACAAAACACATTTCAAATATCTTATGAGCCTTATATGTCTTGTGAGTTTCCCTTATGAGTTCTTAAGAGCTTGTGCGTGGCTTATGAGATTCTCTGCTTCTTAGTACCTTACGAGTTCTTGAAAGTTTCTTGAGAGTCTTATAAGCTTATTAACATCTTGTGAGTTCCTTATGAGATCGTACTTTTCACTTATCTTATACTCATTTGGAGACAGATGCTAGTACCCGTACCTAGTCATAGTATACTAACATCCTCTCTTGCTTTCATGGAACAGATGATAGTGCCCGTACCTAGTCATAGTACACTAAAACATCCTTCCTTAATTCTTGGAAACAGATACTAGTGCCAGTACCTGGTCATAGTACACTAGATCCTTTCATATTCTTTATTTTACTTGGAGATAGATACTAGTACCCGTACCTGGTCATAGTATACTAGTATCCTCTCATACTTAGATGGAAACAGATGATAGTGCCCGTACCTGGTCATAGTACACCAAAACATCATTTCATATTCTTATGAGCTTGTCTTTTCCCTTTCTTATGAACCTTTCTTGTGAGTCTTAAGAGTTTTTAGTTTCTTATTCTTATGAGAAACCTCGGTCATACACGTCATACATATGCATAGAGTGCTTGTGAGCATCATCGAGTACATGTGAGCATTATAGAGATCATGGAAAGCTTTTAAACATTGAGTCACATGCATAGAGTACCTATGAGTATCATAGTAGAGAGTATTGAAAACATTAGAATAGATCATGTAATTTCACTCATGGAATTATCATAGCATATACATGGTTTACTTAGCCCCTTTTTTCAAATCATAATTTCAAGCTTACTTTTAGGTAAAACCATCCTTTTGATACTTATACTTAATACAAAAACCCATGATACAAGTGTAGTAATCATATGCATAATTTATGATTTATAGGGTAAGTAAGGAAATCATCAAGTATAATAAAATTCCTAATTTCATTTTATTCCTTCAATAGCATACGCATATAAGGCTATATGCCTTAGTTTTCTCAAAAAAATACATCAATACTCACTGTTTCATTTCATTCATGTTAATAGTATATAGTAGTATATACATACAAATTTACAAGCCTTACTTTCCTCAAGAACATGCAACAAAGCTTACTAACAAGGTTATACACCTCAATTTCTACAAAAAACCATGCTTTACTAATTACTAAGCATGAATGAATCATAACAAGGTAGTTAGTAGATTGTTCTACCTTTTGAACGATTGATTTCCTTAAATCAAGAACTTTTAGAAAGCTTGAGGGATTAATAACCAAGCTTTGAGAAGCTTATAGAAATATGAAAACTAGAACAGAGTTTCACTTTTGCTTCTAAACACCAACCACGAACTCACTTCCGAGAATTCCCAACTTGATGAGTCACTTTGGAATCGAAATCCAGGTGTTAGAACAACAAGAAGGCAAGAAGAACTCTTCCTTTGATGGCAAAACATGAACTCAAAACATCCAAGCAATTCTTAGCTTTCTTCTTCTTCTTCTCTTCTTTAATCTCTCACAAACCCAAGCTTAGGATTTGAGTAGATCAAATCCATGAAATCCCCTTCTATTTATAGTCTAAAAGTTGCCAAAAACCCAAAAATATCTTAGGAAAATATTCTCTAAGGTCGGTGATGAGTTACAGCTTGTTTCTGGGCGTTTTTGCCCTCTTTCAGGTTGAATTTGTTGACGAATTTCGGCCCCCAGATCAATTCATCGCCGAAATGGCACTCTGCCTGGGCAGGTTTTTCCCGCTTTGGTATTTTGATCTTAACTTTTGACTTGCTTATCTGATTTTGACGATTCAACTTGAGTTGGATTCTTCTTTTAAAGAGCAACAACTTTCATGTTTTACACAACTCCTAATTATGCTTTATTTATATATTAAAGTGATCATAAAGCTGACTGGTATGAAATGGATTTCACCTAACCAAAATTGACAGCAGACCAATTTCCAGAAATCCGATGTTTGACCCAAATTAGACTCAAAATCTGAAAAAGTGATAAACATTAACCTTGAAGAGGGTTTTAATATCTTTCTAATGGCTTAAGAATCACTCTATTCCAATTAGATACGACAAAACTAGAGATTCCACAATTTGAGGGTATGTATAGGCATCCCTCTTCTTCACAACTTTGATTATGCCTTGATCACACAAGAGGGTCTTTAGGACCTTGAACAAACACCCTTAGAGCATTTTTCATGCTCTTACCAATGACCCCAATCCATTTCTAACACCATAGGAACACTCCAATCTTTCCCTTACCCAAACACCCTACCAATACTTAGGGTCTTTCATACCATTGACTTGGAAACACTTAGTATTTCATATTCTTATTGTTTCATCCCAAACACCCAACAACAATATTTAAACTAATTTAAGCCATTCTTATTATTGTAATAAACTAAATTACATAAATATCCCTTGGCCTTCACAAGACTTGTGTCCATGACACTATTCACAACACTATTCACTACACTATTCACAGCACTATTCATAACATTGTAAACTTGGTTCTCAAGGTTCTACATTTACTCTTAGGGTATTTTATACCCTATGCTTTTCTATACTTAGCGTATTATTATACTCTTGTTTTGAGATATTTTCCCCAAATATCAAAAACACATGAAAGGCTTTAGGCCTTTACATATACTAGGCAAGTGAACTATTTACATGAACAGTGAACCTAAATTCTGGGGCTATAAAGTGTCAAAAAGAGAGGCAAAACATATCGTAAGATATGCCCTACCTCTATTTACCAACCCTTTCGTTTGGCCTTGTCATGCTGTTCGTGAAACGGGAATAAAACCTTGAAAACAAAACACGGTGTTTAATGCTTGAAACCCTACTTGTGGACTACTTGTCGTGCTCGTTGTTCTGTGTACAAATAAGGATGACAATGGCCTATAAAGAACATTTGCATTTGATCAACAATTAAATCGAATAAATAAGCAATTAATCTAACAACATACCATTCTATGAAGTAAAGAAATTCACACATGTATTTTCTAAGAATCATTAACATTTTCTTCATTTTGGCATTTCATCAAACACTTGGTATGTTCATTATGATTAATAACTAAATCTTGCATTACTAGGTGGGTTAATGCTCACAACACACATGTATGTTTGTTATTGGTACAATACCCTTCCCACTTCATTCATCACAACAAACACACAGCATCCAATCACCCATTCGCATCCACACAACCATCCACCTTCATCATTCATCCCATCTCATTATCTTATTTAGAAATTAGGGAAAAACATAAAATGAGGAGAGTATGAACTAGAAGGGTAGTATAGGGTACCGACCTTTAATAGAGCGACGAAAACCCTTGATGTGGAGCTCTAACTTGAGGAAGAACCCCTCTTGGGTTTAAAGAACTCTAGTTGCCTTGAGGAAGATCCTTGCTTGAAAATCTCTAAGGTTGAGCTTCCTTGATCTCCCAATCCAAGCCTTCTTGGAGGATTTTCCAAATCTCCTCTTCTCCTTTCTCTTCTCTAGGTTAGAAAAGCCCCAAATGAGGATCCCTAAATAAGAAAAGGGTTTAAGACCCTCAAATCTGGCATCAGCTACCACATGTAATCGATCGCACACTTGATTGTGATCAATCGCGGGATAGTGCGATCGATCGCTCATTGATGTGATTTATCGGACATGCACCCGAACACATTGGTCTGATTTCCCCTTGCATGCGATCGATTGCACACTCTTACGATCGATCGCAGATCCCCGTGATCTATCGCACCAGGGGATCCATCTATTGCATATGGCCCAGAGAGTTTGGGACCCATTTCACCTGCATGCGATCATTCGCACCTGACTTGCGATCGATCGCACACTCCAGATTTTGTTATTTTCTCCTATTTTTCGCTACTTTGGTAATTCGGCCATAACTTTTGACTCGGTTGTCCGATTTTGATGATTCAACTTGCGTTAGATTTGTCTTTCGAAGGGGAAAATTTTTGACATTTTAGAACTTCCAATTTCTTCTTTATTTATTGACAAAATTACCCCTAAAGTTGACTGATCCGCAAATGAGATTTAGTAACTCGGGTTTTTGATATATCTGACTTAGGAATATTACTTCTTAACACTTAAGTTCTTTAAATTTTTTCATTTCATAGAAATAAGAGGATTATAAAGGTATAATTCCTTGGCACAGGTTCCAACACTTGGACCAAAAGTTTTGGGGCTCTACACCAGGTATGATTTCTAATTTAGATTCTTCAGTGCAACCAATAAACATTATAGATATCCCTATCAACCATGAAGACAACCCTAAGATCTTTGGTGAAAATCATAATAAAACCTATGAGATAGATTCAGATATGGATGAAGAAGGGAATAGTTCTTCCCATATAAATAAAGACTATGTTTGAATCATAATAAATATTCTGAAAACTATTAGTTGGAAAACACTAGGTCTGGAACCATTTTGGATGATAAAATTTTTCACTCTAACGCTGAATTAATAGGTTTAATGAAAACATAAATTTTAGAGCTAGTTTCCATCAAACTCCTCAATATCATATGTGGAACAATCTAATTAGAACTTTGGAAGAATCTTATTATCATGATGATGCTTTTAATTTGGGTTATATTCTGAGGGAATCTTCCCAATTTTATGAATATCATGCGGAAATAGCACCATGTCTTTTAAAGAACATTGATGTTTTTAAGGAAGAAAGCAAAAAGTTCTCTAAAAGTTTGCATAAATCTGAATTTTTTTTCCAAACACCATTCTACAGCCTCTAAAAGTAAATTTAAATCAAAAAATAGTAAATATGTGCTTGCTTCTGATAGAATTACTCGATCTAGAACTGTGGTTCTTACTTTGGTTACTGATTCTAATAATGTTAATAATGAATAGCTTCTTCTTTGGAATATTAGAGGGATTGGTAATCTTGCGTCTAGAACTAGACTAAAACATTTAATTTCATCTCATCATGTTTCTATCTTTGTTATTATAGAACCAAAAAAAAATTGACTCTATCCATGAGATTTGCTCTTTTGTTGGTATGGACAACCACCTAGATGTCAATCAAAATCATGTTAAGATCTGGTTGTTTTGGAAAAATAACATTCAAGTTTCTTTTATTTCTGCTACTGATCAAATGATTATTGTTGGTGTTAATATTAATAATTTGCTTCCAATAAGATGTGCTTTTGTTTATGCTAAATGTACCAGATGGGAGCGTTTGTTTCTCTAGGTAGACATGTGTGCTGCTTTCACTTCGTTTTCAGGTCCTTTCTTCATTGGTGAGGATTTCAATGCCATTTTCTGCATCTGAGGAAAAACTGGGAGTAGAGATGTTAATTATGACTCTATGGAGGATTTTAAAAATAAGATTAATGAGTTGGATTTGATGGATGCTAGGTTTTCTGGGAATAAATTAACTTGGTGCAACAATCAAGAGGGAGTGCACCGTATCTATGCCCGTCTTGATCATATTCTTTATAACCCTGAGTGGAATCAAAATTTTAATAATTCTTCGGTTAACCATCTTTCCAGGGTTGCTTCGAATCATGCGCCCCTTTTATTTGAGTTTGGTAAAGACCACATTGGAAGGCCCTCATCCTTTAAATTCCATCAAATGTGGATTACTCATTCGGATTTCTCTAGAGTAGTGACTGATTCGAGGGGTCCTTCTATCTCAGCTAACCCTCTTATGTCTTTCTTCCTTAAGCTTAAAAGGCTTGAATTTTCTTTAAAGACTTGGAATAGGGAAGTTTTTGGAGATATATTCCAAAAACTTAAAGACCTTGAGAGTCGAATCTGTTGTCTGGAAGAAGATATTCAAAGATCTTGGGATGATGGGAAATGTGTTCTTTTATCTAACCTCAAGGTTGAATTGCAATCTGTCCTTCATCAAGAAGAAATCTATTGGAGACAAAAATCTAGAGTTCAATGGCTCAAAGAAGGTGAAAACAACACAAAGTTCTTCCATATGGTCACCATGATATTTCTATAATTCAAGATGCTCAAGGTAATTGGCTGGAATCTCAGGAGGATATAGGTAACAAAGCGGTTAATTTTAAAAAAAAAACTTTGCTTTCCTCTGATAATGCTATGATTGATCATAATATCTTGAATTTTATTCCTAGTATTATTTCTGAGGAAAACAATATTTCTATTTATACTCCTCCCTCTATTGAAGAAATTAAAAAATTGTTTTTAGCATGTCAGCTGATAGTGCTCCTAGTCCAGATGCATTTTCTTGTCATTTTTTTCATTCATGTTGGAACATTATTAAGGATGATCTTCTTCATGCTATTACTTTCTTTTTTTCAACTACTGAAATTCCTAGAGCAATCAATACTACTGCTATTGCTCTAATTCCTAAATGCAACTCTCCTGTGTCTTTATCGGATTTTAGACCAATAAGTCTATGCAACTTTCTGTATAAGATTATCTCGCGTATCCTGGCTGACCGTATTAGTTTATTGGTTCCTAATATTATCTCTGATGAGTAGAGTACCTTCGTGAAAGGAAGAAATATTTTAGAAAATGTAAGCTTAGCTCAAGAGATGGTGCAAGACATTGATAGAAAAACTCCGGGAGGTAATGTTATATTTAAACTTGATATGTCTAAAGCCTATGATAGAATAAAATGAAATTTCATTTTCACAGTTCTGCAAAGGATGGGTTTTAAAGAAGAAGCCATTAGATTGATTCGTGGTTGTCTTACAAATCAATCTTTTTATATTCTTATTAATGGTTGTTTAAAAGGTTTCTTTCATAGTTCGCGAGGTCTTCGCCAAGGTGATGCCCTATCTGCTCCTCTTTTCATTTTAGCTGAAGAAGTTCTCAGTAGGGGTATCAAAACCATATCTGAGAGTCATTCTTCCACTTATAAATTGGGAAGATACGGTAACCCAGTTTCTCACTTACTTTTTGCTGATGATACTCTTATATTTTGCAATGGTAGGAAACAGAATATTAGAAAAATATTTGATTTTATTTCTTCTTATAAAAAATCTTCAGGCTAGTTGATCAATAAATCCAAAAGTGCTTTTTACCGTTCTGATAAGATGTCGAGGATGAGAACTGAGAATATTTTTAACTAGGGTGGGTATTCCTAGAAAATATTTTCCTTTTATTTATCTAGGGGTCCCTATTTACAAAGGTTGCCTAAAAAAGTGTTATTTCAATTCTCTTATAGATAAAATCACTGCTAAGATTGATGGTTGGAAAGCAAAAATTTTATCAACTGGTGGGAGATTAATTCTTATTAAACATGTTTTATCTTCTATTCCCACTTATCTTTTAGTAGGCATACATGTTCCTAAAGTTATTACAAATCAAATTGATTGAACTATGGATAATTTTTTTTTTTGGAATAACACGAATGAAATTAAAAAACGTCATTGGATTAATTGGAATACCCTTCCCCAGATGGAAGGTGGGCTGGGAATTAGGAAAATGAATGATTTTCTACTGCTCTCAGGATGAAACAAGTTTGGACTCTATATAAATCTTCTAATCTTTGGTCATCTTTTTTAGAAAAAAGTTTCAATTTAATCATATTATGCTTCCTCCCATCCGGGATCTTCTAAAACCTGGATTAAAATTAGTCAACTGTGTAAGGAAGTGGTTTATAAGTCTACTTCTTTAATTGGTAATGGTGAAAAGATAAATATTTGGTTAGATTGTTGGTTTGGGGAAGGCCCTCTTATTGATCATGCTATAAATTTTCCTCTTATTTCAAATATGCTTGATTATATTGGAATTTGGGATTTCAATTTAGTTAATGATTATTTGTTTGACCAATTGAAGAGAGATATATGAGTTGTAGGTTTCTTCACTTCTAATTCTGATGATGGTTTTATTTGGGACCCCAGCTCGAATGGTAAGTTTTCAGTTAAAACTGCTTGGGATTCCATCAGACAATCATATGTTCCCAAGGTTTGGAGTAAGTATATTTGGAATACCATAATTCCAAAAAAAATTCAAATTTTCGAATGGAAGGTAATGTATAGAGTTGTTTCTACTGATAAAAAGGTTCAATCTATTGGTATTCCTTTAGCTAGTTACTGCTCCTGCTGTAATTCTAGAAATATTGAATCTTTGTCTCATCTTTTGTTTCATAGTGATATTGCAGATAGTATTTGGAGACATTTTTCTAGTCTTTGCTCTATTATATTACAGCCCAGTGATACCATTCAATGTCTTCTAATGAGATGGTTCAGAGTCTATGATAGACATCATAATGAAATTTATATCTTCCTTACCCTTCTTATCATTTGGGAAATAAGGAAAGAAAGGTATTCACGTAGATTCAAAGGAGTTCGGAATTCATCGGGAATTATCATTCTCATATCAAAGATTGGATGGCGGATTTGGGGAGAATTCATCATAACAAGAGACTAGATCTTTCTATTTTCAGCATTATGACTCCTCCAAGGAAAAGAAAGCCTATTTCTTTTGTCAAATGGATCAGACCTTATCATGGTAAAATAATATTGAATGTGGATGGAGTTTTAAGAGGTAATTCTGGTTTAGCAAGTGGAGGGGGGCATCATTCGTAATCATCAAGGATAGATGTTAGCTTGCTTTTATGCATTCTATGAGCATTGTTCCAGTTATGTTGCAGAGACTAGAGCTCTTCTTGACGGTATTTTGCTTTATCTTTCCATGGGTTATTCTCAGATCGAGGTTGAATCTGACTCAAAAACTCTTGTGAAAACTTGGAATGGTAAATGTCATCCTCCTTGGAAAGCCTGGTATTAGAATCAAAAGATCACCAAAGTTAAGAACATATGTTCCTCTATCTCTCATATTTTCAGGGAAGCAAATCAGGTAGCTGATTTTCTTAGCAAACTAAGGTTGTGATCTTCATAATTTTGGATTGATTCTCTCTAGACAGGAAAGCCCTCCTTGCCTCAGATCTCTCATTTTCCTTGATAAAGTGGGTTTGGGAAATATCAGAATGTCTAAAATGGGTTTTTGCTCTATCTTTGTTGTCTTTGTGTCTAGTTTAGGACTGGAGGTTTTTAATTCCCCTTGCTTTTGGTTTGTCTTTTTAGGGATTTTCGTTTTGTGTCCTTGTATGGGTAAGGTTTATGTCTCCCCCTTTTTTCGCTCCCCAAAATACCCCCTAGGAGTTAAGGGATGCTTTAGGTGTGACTATACTTAACCTAGCAATCCATCCTGTAATGAACAAGGCATAACATGTTCTAATAGAAATCCAATACAGAGTGCGGAAGCTAAAATATTGTGGAAGCGCAAACCAACTTTTTCTTTTCTATAAATGTTCCATATTCCAAGTCTTATATACAAAACATATCAGTAAAGGTGGACATGCCCACCTATCAAAAGACAAAAGACATAATACGACACTATCTTGCTCAATAGTCACCCCCGTGGGGCCAATGGTCTAAGTCCCTTGCCTTCTCCTGAGGCTCGACTACCGATTCCTCATATGGTTCTTCCTCATCGTAGTCCTCCTCGACCCAAGGACCCAAGGCACAAATGTCAAAAAAGACCCGTGTACCTGCCAACATAAAAGTACAACTGAGCATGGAATACTCAGCGAGTACAAGCTCCTAGCTAAAAATAGTAATAACGACAAAACATCAAATACAAGTGTTGGAAAGGATACAGTTCATAACCATTTAAAACAACATCATACATAAGCATTTATCAAATTATAATTCTCATGAAAGCCAAAGCATATTTGTGAGTCATATGAGTCCTTATGAGTTTTCCTCCCAATATTTCTTATGAGCAAGAGGTTAGCACCGCACCACCTTGGGCTACCAACCTCCTTGACAGTATAATACTTTTGAGTCCTTTTTTATGAGCCAGGGGTTAACACCCGCACAACCCTGGGCTACCAACCCCCTTGACATTTCCAATACATTGGAGCATTCTCTTATGAGCCAGAGGTTAGCACCCGCAAAACCTGGGCTACCAACCTCCTTGACAGTACAATACTTTTGAGCATTCTCTTATGAGCCAGAGGTTAGCAGCCGCACAAACCTGGGCTACCAACCTCCTTGACAGTACAACACTTTTGAGTCCTTTCTTATGAGTCAGGGGTTAGCACCCGCACAACCCTGGGCTACCAACCCCCTTGAAAATTCATTTTCTTATGAGCAAGAGGCTAGCATCCTTAACCGGGGCTACCAATCTCCTTGACATTTCCTCCATATGCATGCATGTTCGTGCATAACAAAAGATGACATCATGGTAGGATAAAATAAAGTATCAAGTAGCATTTCAAGATCCTTATAAGCATATGAGAGTTAAAGAATATATAAAGCATATTAGCATGGTTACCAAATTATTGGAGAAAGGTCTCTAGTTCATATTTCTTAGTCTTGGGTCTAACTTCATACACATACTTCATCAATATATGATATGCAATAGTTCTTTTAACCTTTAACTTGTGTTTTTCAATCAAGCATTTTATCAAACACCTTGTGTATATGCATTATTGATACATTGCCCTTTCACCCTTTTCATTACACAACAATCATCAATCCACATGGCATCCAAGCGCCTCCACCATCCACATCCCATACATCTACAACCCTTTAATTCATCTTGTTACTTTAGGGTGTTTTATGCATATTAAGAAGAGAGAAATATACAAGATCAACACACGAGCATGCTTAAAGAAAAACCTAAGTAATTACAAAGCTTAACTAGGAGGGTGTACTAACCTTGAAGATTATCCCTTGATCTTGAAGAAAACCCTTAGTGTAAATCCCTAAGTAGGTGTTCGCAAATTCCGTGATCATTAGATAGGTCATGTGAGTCGAGTCGTGTTCAACTTGTCAGAAGAGAAGAGCTAAAGCATAAAGAAGATTGAAGAAAGTGAAGAAAAAGCTCTTACTCTGGATCTAGAAAGGTAATGGACTTAGAGACCCCTACCTAGGTTGGATTTGACGTAGATAACTCTAAACATACCTAGTAGGATAGTTTTAAACCTAACAAAGTTGTTTGATCTTAGTTGAATCAAATAAACATGAAAAGAAAAATGGTTTGGAAAAAATTCTGTCTCAACTGATCGCTCGGTGTTGAGACCGATCGATCGGTGGCCTACCGAGCGATCGGTGGCTATCAACTGGACAAAAAATTTGTATGGGGTATTTTTCCAGAGAGTTGATTTTTAACCGATCGATCGGTAATGATCACCGAGCGATCCGTAATGAGCACCGCTCGATCGGTCCCCGTAAAAAGAATTTTTATTTTTCTGGATTCTTTTTTTAAACCCTATATAAATAAATTTTTGGAGACCTAATTCGGATCTTTGTTTATTTTTGAAAGAGTAGAGGTCTGAGAAACTCCTCTAGGGTTTTTTCTCTTGTTCTTTTAGATCTTTGTTGATCCCTCCTCTTTCTTTGATCCTAGAGAATGCAAGTATAGATCTAAACCTTTGATCTTGCATTGTGTGATCTCAGATCTATATGAGATCCCTCTAGGGTTTGAAACTTCCTAAATTGATTCACAACCCTACACCTTGTGTGTGTGTCCGGTGTTTGATCCGGAGTCTTCGTGGAAGGAGATCGATCGTGTGTGATCGTGGTTTTGAAGTAGCTTGAGAAGATTTGGCCGGTATGGAACCGAAGCTGCTACGGCGGAGATCAAACCTGCTGGTTCGTGGAAATCAAGAGTAAGAGTCTATACCTAGGAACGTCATTTCTGTTTTGGTAAGGTCTTGTCTTGTACTTGAAATCTTTTCATAGTGAAGTTTGTTGCTGGACGAGGTCCCGTGGTTTTTTTCCCGTTAGGGTTTTCCACGTAAAAATCTTCTGTGTTTGATTTGTGTGGATTGTCTGAGTGAATTGTTCATTGATTTCTAAACATATTAATTGAAAAATTAAAATTGGTTAGAAATTATTAGATAGACCTATTCACCCCCCCTCTAGGTCTTAGAGATCATTGATCTGGATAAATTTCAATTGGTATCAAAGCTTGTTCACTAATAAGGCTAATCCCTTAAGTGTGATCCTGTATTATCCGTGATCATGAGTACTCTAAGAGAAGGTGGATCCGTCTCTCATCCCCCACTTTTTTATGGGAATAATTATGCATACTGGAAAGCTAGAATGAGAGCCTTTCTCAAATCAATTGACGAGAGAATTTGGATGTCTATACAGAATGGGTGGACTACGCCCATAAAAACTGTAGGTGATTTGACTGTCGTCAAATATTCTAATGAATGGACCAGAGAAGAGCTTGAGTCAAGTGGATAGAATACTAAAGGTCTCAATGCTATCTTTACTGCAGTCACTGCTGAGGAATTCAGACGAATTTCTTCATGTGAAACAGCAAAGGAGGCTTGGGACATTCTTGAAATTACCTATGAGGGTACTACCACTATTAAAATCTCAAAACTCCAAATGTTAACCACCAAATTTGAACATTTAAACATGGATGACAATGACACTTTTGATGAATTCTATGCAAAACTTAGTGACATTGTCAACGCTAGTTTCAATTTAGGTGAAAAAATATCTGAGTCCAAAATAGTTAGAAAAGTCCTTAGATCTCTCCCTGAGAGATTTCAACCCAAAGTCACTGCAATCGAAGAGAGTAAAAATGTTGACTCTCTGAAGATTGAGGAATTGGTTGGTTCACTCCAAACCTATGAACTCAATCTCCGTCCATCCAAGAAGAACAAATCTTTAGCTTTGAAATCTATCAAGGAATCTTTGGATGAGGATGACAGGGATGAAGATATGAATGAGGAAGAAATGGCTCTCTTCGTTAAAAAATTTCGAAAATTTTTTAGAACGAAAAAGAGGTTCAATCCCAAACAGGGAGGAAAATCTTTTGAGAAGTCAAAGTCTAAGCCCTGGGAAAACAAGAAAAATTCCAAGAGTGGCGACAAGAAATCCCAAGGTATTCAATGTTATGAATGCCATGGCTTCGGTCATATTTCACCTAACTGCCCTAACAAGAAGAAGAGTAAGGGCAAGGTGATGAATGCCTGTTGGGATGACAGTGATTCCAAGAATGAAGAATCGGACAGTTCCTCTTCAAGTGAAGATACTGGAAATCATACGGCTTTCACTGTTTCCCTTTCTGGGATTCTTGAGACTACCTCTGCGGTTGATGAAAAGGATAGAAGTGATGAGAGTGTTCATACTGAGTCTAGTGATGACATACAGAAGAGTCAAACTGACTCTGAAAGTGATGAAGATTTGAAAACAACTTATGATAAGTTGTATGCTGAAAGTTTGAAATTGACTAAAACAGAAATCTCTTTGAGCAAAAAACTCAAAATCATTCAAAATGAAAGAGATACTTGTAAACTAGTAGCAGAAGAGAAGAGTGCTCTAGTTAGTCAGTTGGAAAATGAAAAAGAAGAATTTGTTATGAAAGTTCAATGTCTTTTGGAAGAGAATGTCTCATTGACTAATGTGGTCAGAAAATTAGAAGTTGGAAGAGACAATTCCATGAAAGAAATTGAAGAGTTAAGAACTCTGCAAATGGAGCTGGAAACTTTTAAAGACTCTCTTATTGATAAGGTGAAATTTCTTGAAAAAGAACATCAAATTACCCTTAAAGATAAGACTGACTTGATTCAGAAGGTCTATACTCTTGAAAAAGAAGTAAGAATGTTTGGTAACACTAGCTGCCTAGATGAATTAGTTAGAAAATATGGGTCAAATTCGAGTAGATCTGGGATAGGACATGCTGACACACCAGCTGGTCCTTCAGCTGTTGGTACAATGGCTAGTGCAGTGTTTGAGCCAATACATTCTAATCCTAAAGTGAATCTACCTTCTACATCAAGTACTAAGGCTTATACAAATTTTGTAAAGCCTAGAAATACAACTCCTAGAGTGAATGCTATGAGGAATCAAATTCCTTTTAGAAGAAATCCTCCTCCTCTCCCAAGATTCATACCCACATGTCACTTTTGTGGTGTGAGAGGTCATATTCGACCAAATTGTAATGCTTTTAGGAGAGCTCCCCAAAATGGTTCATGGAACCAAAATCAAAGTCAAGGGACTCTTCAAAGTCAGATTCAGGTTCTGGCTGAAAAGTCTAGAATATTGAGCGAAGATGTTAATAGAATTGCTCAAATCTCTATGACAAGAACTGGTCAATTTATTCCAAATGATTATTCAAGAGGAAAGAATTTGACTAATCAAAAAGCTAGAACTGAACAAAACAGGAAAAGGTCAAGGAGGACAAAAAGGAAAAAGGTTTCTAATACACAGTTTAATGATCAAAGATCTAAACAAAGTTTAAAGACTGTGTATGTAAGAAAGGATAACCTTAAGTGCTTCGTCATTCACACTGCCTTGAAAGCCCAAAACACAGAAATGTGGTACTTCGACAGTGGGTGTTCTCGGCATATGACAGGTAACAAGTCCTTATTTACTCAATTTGAGGACTGTCCAGATGGGACTGTTACATTTGATGATGGAAGCAAGTCTTTAGTCAAAGGGAAGGGTATCATCGATTCACCAGGCATACCAAAATTGAAAGATGCCTTGTTTGTTGAAGGACTGAAAGCTAATTTAATTAGCATAAGTCAACTATGTGATGATAACCATGCTGTGCACTTTACCCAAAATAAATGCTTAGTCATTAATGGTAAAGGTAAGTGTGTTCTAGAAGGGTTGAGAACCACTGACAATTGCTACGGCTTAATTCTCAGTCCTAATCCCTCAAATGTATGTTATAAGACTAAAATTGAGGAGGTTGATTTGTGGCACCGAAGACTAGGTCACATGAACTTCAAAGACCTATGTAAAATCCCTAAGCAAGAGCTTGTAAGAGGTGTTCCCAAACTAGGAAAGCCTTCTACTGCTGTGTGTGGGCTATGCCAAATTGGTAAACAAATTAGAACCCCACATAAGAAGACTTCAAGTATTGCTACTTCATATCCACTGGAATTAATTCATATGGATCTTATGGGTCCTACAAGAACTGAAAGCCTAGGTGGAAAGCGATACATCCTAGTCATGGTTGATGATTTCTCAAGAATGTCATGGGTGGCATTTATAAGAGAGAAATCAGATGCTTTTGACAATTTCAAAAGTATTTGCTTGAAAATTCAAAATGAGAAAAGATGCCCAATCACTCTAATTCGAAGTGATCATGGAAAGGAGTTTGAAAACTCTAAGTACAACGACTTTTGTGATGAGTCGGGTATCAAACATGAATTTTTTGCACCTATTACACCTCAGCAGAATGGTGTAGTAGAGAGGAAGAACAGGGTTCTCCAAGAGATGGCTAGAGTTATGCTTCATAGCAACAATCTAGCTTCTCATTTCTGGGTTGAGGCAGTTAACACTGCTTGCTATATAGTTAATAGAGTTTTTGTAAGACCTGGAACAAAGAAAACCCCATATGAGTTGTGGAATAACAAGAAACCCAGTGTCAAGTACTTTCGAGAATTCGGAAGTAAATGCTATATCCTTAAGGATAGAGAGCAACGGGGCAAATTTGAATCCCGGAGTGATGAAGGGATATTTCTTGGATATTCCACCAACAGTAGAGCTTATCGAGTGTACAACTTGAGAACCTCTACGATTATGGAGTCCATAAATGTAGTTGTGGATGACCCCGGTGTTGAAAATGTGCAACTTGAGGATGATGAAAGTGCTGAAAATGAAAATGTTGAAACTGTTTCAACTCCACTTATTAATAAGCAATCATCTCCATCAAAACCTACACATTCTAGGGTCATGAGTCCTCACACCCCCATTGATATAATTGGTGATCTTGAAAGTGGAGTGAGAACGAGGAAACAAATTGAAAATGAAGTTAGCTACATTTGCTATACTTCATCTTTTGAACCCAAGAATGTAGCTGAAGCTCTTGCAGATGATAATTGGATAAATGCAATGCAAGAAGAGTTACTTCAGTTTACTAGAAATGATGTTTGGTATTTAGTACCTAGGCCTAATAATACAAATGTGATAGGTACCAAATGGATTTTCAAGAACAAATCTGATGAAAAAGGTACTATCATAAGAAATAAGGCTAGGTTAGTTGCACAAGGATACACCCAAATTGAAGGTATTGACTTCAATGAAACCTTTGCTCCTGTAGCCAGGCTAGAATCAATAAGAATTCTTCTAGCTGTGGCTTGCCATATGAAATTCAAACTTTTTCAAATGGATGTTAAGAGTGCCTTTTTGAATGGCATTCTATAGGAGGAAGTCTATGTGGAACAACCAAAAGGGTTTGAAGATCCACATCACCTTGATCAAGTCTATCGGTTAAAAAGGGTCCTCTATGGTTTAAAGCAAGCTCCAAGAGCTTGGTATGAGAGGCTGACTACTTATCTCTTGGAAAACGGATTTTCGAGAGGGGGAGTAGACAGAACCCTTTTCATAAAGAATGTGAAAGGTGATATTGTCATCGCCCAGATATATGTTGATGACATAGTGTTTGGTTCCACATTAGACTTACATGCTCTTTCATTTGCTGAACAAATGAAAAATGAATTTGAAATGAGCATGGTTGGTGAGCTAAGTTTCTTCCTTGGTCTTCAGATCAAGCAATTGGATTCTGGGATCTCAGTATCTCAAATCAAATATGCTAAAAATCTAGTGAAGAAATTTGGCTTGAGCTCTGCTAAGCATGTAAGGACTCCTATGAGTTCTATTACAAAACTTAGTAAAGATGCTTCAGGCAAAGATGTTGATCAAACTTCTTATAGAAGCATGATTGGTAGTTTACTCTACCTAACTGCTACTAGACCAGACATAGCCTTTAGTGTTGGTGCATGTGCCCGCTATCAAGCGAGCCCAAAAGAGTCTCACTTGCTTGCAGTCAAGCGTATCATTCGATATGTGAGTGGAACTCTATCATTTGGCCTCTTGTATTCTTTTGATACAAATGCCACGAT
This sequence comes from Tetracentron sinense, assembly GCA_015143295.1. Taxonomy (NCBI): domain Eukaryota; kingdom Viridiplantae; phylum Streptophyta; class Magnoliopsida; order Trochodendrales; family Trochodendraceae; genus Tetracentron; species Tetracentron sinense. Next base: position 55,094 of record JABCRI010001179.1, on the reverse strand, counting down.
AGTTGGATATTCCGATGCCGATTGGGCCGGAAATGCTGATGATAGGAAGAGCACCTCAGGAGGATGTTTCTATATTGGAAACTGCTTAGTTGCTTGGCTTAGCAAAAAGCAGAATTCAATTTCATTGTCCACTGCAGAAGCTGAGTATATAGCAGCTGGCAGTTGTTGCACTCAACTTCTGTGGATGAAGCAGATGTTGAATGATTACGAGATTGAACAGAGCACTATGACTGTGTATTGTGATAATTCAAGTGCTATCAATATTTCCAAAAATCCCGTTCAACATTCTCGCACAAAACACATAGACATTAGACATCACTTCATCCGTGATCTTGTTGAGCAAAAGATTGTGTTTATAGAGTATGTCCAAATAGAAAATCAATTTGCGGACATTCTTACAAAACTCTTAGATTCCCTTAGGTTTGAACTCCTTAGGAAATCCATAGGTTTGTGCGGAGTTGAGTAAAGGTGTACTTGTTTCATAGCCTATGTGTTCTTCATGTTCTATTCATGTCATAGAGCTATTTTTTATTATTTATAAAAATTCCAAAAACATTAAAAAAATTTTTTTTGAAAAAGGTTACAAAAAAAAAAAAAACAAAAAAAAACAGAATGTTTGGTTGACCTACTCTCCTGTATTAAACATCATTTATTTCCTTGAAATCATATTTGAACATATAATCCAAGGATAAATATTTCATAGGATTGAGTAAATTAGGATAGGTCAACTGTTGGTTCGATCTTGTGATTGAATTTGGTCATGCTAACTAATCTCAGTTAGAGTTGAGTAAACAAAGATGTTATGTGTTGCACATGCACTCTGACTGATTCTTTAGATGGTATTAGTTCCTATTTAAAGGTTCTGATATTATACCATTTGGTTCCCCAGATTAATCAAATCTAGTATAACCAATGTGATAAAAAATTCCATAAGGTGAGCCCCCTAGTTATAAAAATTATTGACATGGAGAGGACTACCTGTGAGTTTGTGTGATAGCTACTAGTGAATGCAAATAGTGAGTAATGGCTACCTAGACAAATAGTAGGTATCTATATGGATTGCTAGTGTGAAAGCCCCCACTGTCATTAGAAAAAGCTACCTTCTCACTTGTGTGAAAGTCACCAGTGTGCTAAAAACTATATATGTGTACTCCAAAAAGAATTTTCACAATGAGTACAATTTGACTGAAAAAGAAATGAAATAAATTTGTTAGTCAAATTTGGGGTAAAAATTGCTCATCATATAAGTATGGATGTTTATTGGTTTTAAAACTAGTTTTTGAAAATTTTAGAGTCCCATTTGAGCTATAATGTCAAAATCTAGCTTAAGGAAGGAAACCAATTCAAAGAGTCAAGTAATGAATTTTGATTTCACACTAACATTACTTCTAATTGTTTCTTGACTCTGATTGTGAATTTGATGCAAATACCATAATTAATCACCTGTGAAAATCAATTATTGTTTACATAATCCTTATTTATGACTGTACTTGATATATCAATTCTTGGGTGATTATTCTTTATGATTTTAATGAAATCAATTACTGCAAATTTTTTGGTGAATTGGTTATTTTGAGGTGAAAATGAGTTTTTACTGTACCATTGGTTGAGGGGGAGAAATGGTTTTAAAAGTAAAATTTTTGAAAATTTTTTCAGACCACCGATCGCTCGGTGTTAAAGACCGATCGATCGGTCTTTCGTGAACAGGGTTATAAAACCCTCATTTCCCCTTTTTCTGTTCACTTCTTCTCCGAACTCCAGAGCGATCTCTCGGTTACCTCTCCTCCAAATCCTTCCTACGGTCATTCCATTCGACTCTAAGGGTTTCCCAAGCATCAAAAAGGTAAGCCTTGTACGTTTTCTTGCGTATAGGTTGAATTTCTCATCTAGGGCATCGACTGTTCATCCATGGCTTTCATTTTATCCTTAATCCTTCTAGCCTATCTCATGTCTGGCGTTCCCAAACGCCGAAGGTTGGTCCTCAACAACCAAGAGGACCCTCCTGAAGATGAGCAAAACAAAGAGCCCTTTTCCTTCACTCCAATAGGACATGGGATTTCAATAGGGGATCGACCAATCGCCAAAAGTCTTTGGCAGATAAAACCCGGAAACAAAAGGGAAAAGCTAGTTCATCTTCAAATGTTCTATTGGGTCCCTTCATTAGCCCTAGTGCTGCTCAGCTTTATAGTGAGTATTTTAGTAAAAAGGGTGTTATGGTTGAAAGGAGCATTAGAATTTCAGATTTTGGTGATTATTACCTTTCTAAGCTCATTACCGATCGTAACTGGGAAGGTCTTCTCACTTTATCCGGTCCTGCTCCTATTCAGTTAGTCCAGGAATTTTACTCAAATTTCTCTGAAATCAATTTTAAAACCTGGTCTTTTAAATCTCGATCTTTAGAACAATCAGTTTTGATAAATCCAAATGTCATTGCTAAATTTCTTGGTTGTCCTCGAGTTCTAGATGCCTATTATCCTTATAAATACAAGAAAGATGAGGATAAAGAATCTATGAACAATGTAGTCACCTTTCTTTGTGGTGCTCCTACACTTTGGGTTGGTTCCTTAATAGAAGTAACAAAACTCACTAGGGATGCCAGACTTGTAAACCTAGTAATGAGTGCCAATATCCACCCAAAGGTTCATACTGCAGACCTTAGGGAAGATAGAGCTCGATTTTTATTCAGTCTCCTTCGTGGACATGATATTGACCTTGCAGCACACATAATTGATTTGATGATTCAAGCCCATCAAACTCAAACTGTGGTTGGAGCTCTTCTGTTTGGATCCCTGATTACTAAACTCCTTGGTTCTCAAGGGATTATTGCTCCTCCTGGAGTTCCTACCCGTAATCCGAAAGGTCCAATCAACAAAAAGACCATCGCTCAGAGTTTCTCTCATGCTTCAGTTCGAGATATTGAGGAGGAAGCTGATTTTGGTACAGGATCCTCTAATCCACCTCCGGCCACGATTGATGATCTAGCCAGAATGATGAGAGAGATGCAGATGGATCTCTCAACGCATATTTCATCCCACCAGGAGTTCACCACAGAGATCCGTGGAAGACTTGGATCACTCGATGCAGCAGTGCTGGGCGTACAGAGAGATGTTTGTGATTTTCGAGCTTATTATGAGTCCCAGCTCACTTCTGATGATGAGCTGGAGTGATAGTTAGATTGATGTACTAGGATAGATACTCCTTATGGTTCATGTGTATATTTTGGAGTTTACCTTAGTCCTAGTATTAGTTTGAGACTTAGATGTATTTTGACTTGGTTGTACTCAGTACAAACCTTTTTGGATGTTATTGACTTGGTTTTGGATGTATGAATTTGGATGGTTTATTCTCATTCTCTTATATCTCATCTCATTTGATGTTTATGCATTAATTTTATTGTTTATAGTCCGCCTTTGGCATTTCGAGCCAAAAAGAGGGAGAGTGCATGACATGCATATGGATATAATATTGTGGATGATGATTTTGTGATTTTGTGGATGATGTTATGGAAAAATGATTAACCTGTTATGGATATAGTATTGTGGAATTGTGAATGTTATTCATGTTTTACTTCTTCCCATATTTTATTTCCCATGCTTCACAGGTTTTTGATTTAGCATGTGCAGGCAAACAGGTTCTAAGTTTGGTAAATCATGACAGGTTAAAATGTCAAATGTCATGTAATTATTTTTGAGTCATGTAAAGGTCAATTTTCCATTTTTGAATCTTTTGGAAAAATTTGAACCTAGTATATGAGTTAGTCTTGTTTTGTCTCGGAATTGCCAAAGGGGGAGATTGTCAATCCCTAAGTAGGTGTTGGCAAATTCCGTGATCATTAGATAGGTCATGTGAGTCGAGTCGTGTTCAACTTGTCAGAAGAGAAGAGCTAAAGCATAAAGAAGATTGAAGAAAGTGAAGAAAAAGGTCCTACTCTGGATCTAGAAAGGTAATGGACTTAGAGACCCCTACCTAGGTTGGATTTGACTTAGATAACTCTAAACATACCTAGTAGGATAGTTTTAAACCTAACAAAGTTGTTTGATTTTAGTTGAATCAAATAAACATGAAAAGAAAAATGGTTTGGAAAAAATTCTATCTCAACCGATCGCTCGGTGTTGAGACCGATCGATCGGTGGCCTACCGAGCAATCGGTGGCTATCGACTGGACAAAAAATTTGTTTGGGGTATTTTTCCAGAGAGGTGATTTTTAACCAATCGATCGGTTATGATCACCGAGCAATCCGTTTTGGACCGAGCGATCGGTAATGAGCACCGCTCGATCGGTCCCCATAAAAAGAATTTTTATTTTTCTGGATTCTTTTTTTAAACCCTATATAAACAACTTTTTAGAGACCTAATTCGGATCTTTGTTTATTTTTGAAAGAGTAGAGGTCTGAGAAACTCCTCTAGGGTTTTTCCTCTTGTTCTTTTAGATCTTTGTTGATCCCTCCTCTTTCTTTGATCCTAGAGAATGCAAGTATAGATCTAAACCTTTGATCTTGCATTGTGTGATCTCAGATCTATATGAGATCCCTCTAGGGTTTGAAACTTCCTAAATTGATTCAAAACCTCTACACCTTGTGTGTGTGTCCGGTGTTTGATCCGGAGCCTTCGTGTAAGGAGATCGATCGTGTGTGATCGTGGTTTTGAAGTAGCTTGAGAAGATTTGGCCGGTATGGAACCGAAGCTGCTACGGCGGAGATCGAACCTGCTGGTTCGTGGAAATCAAGAGTAAGAGTCTATACCTAGGAACGTCATTTCTGTTTTGGTAAGGTCTTGTCTTATACTTGAAATCTTTTCATAGTGAAGTTTGTTGCTGGACGAGGTCCCGTGGTTTTTTTCCCATTAGGGTTTTCCACGTAAAAATCTTCTGTGTTTGATTTGTGTGGATTGTCTGAGTGAATTGTTCATTGATTTCTAAACATATTAATTGAAAAATTAAAATTGATTAGAAATTATTAGATAGACCTATTCACCCCCCTCTAGGTCTTAGAGATCATTGATCTGGATAAATTTCACTTAGGTAAAGTCTCCATGCTTGAAGGAGGAAGATCCTTGCTTGAAATTGAATCCAAGCTAGTATTGAGCTCCAATCCTTGCAATCCAAAGCCCACTTGAGCAAAACCCTAACCCTTCCTCCTTCATCTCTCTCAATCTCTCAAAACCTAAGTTTAAGGGTTTATGAGGACCCAACCCACAAATTTGGGTTTTTATAGGAAATGGGGTGGTCAAAGACCACTTTATCCTTAATGGTTTGGCTTAAAAAATCGAACTGGGCAATTTTTGGCATGACCGGTCGACCGGTCAAAAATGACATCTCTGGAATTTAAACCCATACAAAAAGTGCGATGTTCGGTCGACCGGTAATGGGTATTGGTCGACCGGTAGCAAAATCGGTTGACTGGTTTCTTGAGTTTTTGCCCATTTTGTTGTTTTCTCTCATTTTTCCCGTTTCGTATTTCGGTCATAACTTTTGACTCGTTTGTCGGATTTTGACGATTCAACTTGCATTGGACTTGTCATTCGAAAAGAAACATTTCTAGCATTTAGAATCTTCCAATTCTTCTTTATTTATTAATTGGACTATGTGAAAGGCCAATTGACTATGAGAACACTGCTCATTAGGTACGAAAAGTTCTGGAGTGCTACACATTTTTTCTTTTTTATGTGTCATTGTAGGGGTAAGGTTTATGTCCCCCCCATTTATTTTTTATTAATAAATAGGTAGGGGTCTGCCAAACCCCCCACTCCCTTTGAGTGGCTTTATTATTATTATTTTTAAAAGATTAAATCTCTTATCCATATGGATAAATTGGGTATAGGAAGCCTTATAAAAGCTAAGATGTAATCTTTTCATTAGGTCTATAGGGGTAAGGTCTTATGTCCCCCCCCCCTAATTTATTTTTTATTTTTTGGGTCTATAGGGGTAAGGCCTCATGTCCCCCCCCCCCCTCCCCATTTTCTCTTTTATTAATAAATCCGATAGGGGTCTGCCAAATCCCCTTCTCCATCTGAGAGGATTTAATTAAAAAAAGAAAAAAAAACAAGTATGATAAGAGCATGAATAATTGGAAATAAGCAAAGTGTATGTGAAATCACATGTTGAGTTTTGCACTTGACCGGAACCAATAAGTCTAATATCAAGTCATACGTGTCAAGTAAATGAATCATAAGTGAATCCGGGAGCACCAGATTGGTATACGGAATGTAGAGTATTGTAATCTCTTTCACCTATATAGTGAAGAGTTATTTTAAGTTGATAATAGTGATGCCGCGCCCCAAAACCCACCCTAGGAGTTAGAGTGAATCTTGGACGAGACTTGACATGACTTGATAAACCATCCTGCAAAAGCGAGTTAAAGCATGTAATAGTGGAAGCAAATACATGACACAACGGAAGAAAAATATCTATCTCATATATATATATGTAATAAGTATCCCAAGTCATATACAACATCCAAAAGAAAGGGTGGACATGCCCACCGCAAAATATAAGTGTATCTCTCTCTTGTCACTCTCAATGTTCACTAGACATAATTTAGATAGGGCCATGTCTCCCCATCCTCACCATGAGGTTCCTCCTAATGTACCTCCTCGATGTACTCTTCTTCCTCCCATGGACCGGGAGCACATATGTCAAAAGGAGCGGTCGCTCCACTAACACCTGCCGACTTCAAATGTACGCCTAAGTATTGAAACACTCAGCGGATACCACTACTAACCAACAAGTCATGATAACAGTGCATAACAATAACAATAGTCAGAGTAATAAGCATTAATTAGAACAACAAGCAATTTATATTCATGCATGCTTGAAATCATGATCGCTAAAACATCGGTAAAACATCATGTACTTGCCTTGTCTTGTTTCTTAAGTTTTAAATCATGTTTTCGTGCTTGGAAAAACTTGTCTTGTCATGTCTTGCACTTGTGAAAACTTGCTTGCATGAACATGAATGCAAATGCATGTATGCTTGGGATGACATGATATGCATATGCTTGCTTCCTTGCTTGAATTTAAACGTTCTTGTTTGTCATGCATGCTTGGGATGTTAGTGCCTTTGGACGACTTGAAGTCGGGAGTGTATACTCCCTTCATTGAAACATGTCAAACTACTTCAAGTCGGGAGTATAAACTCCCTTAAGCGAAAATGCAATAAAAGCAACTTGAAGTCAGGTGCAAGCACCTTTCATAGAAACATGCATGCTTGAAAGGCGCACTAACATCTTGCTTGTCCTTGTGAAAAACGAGATAAGACATACCCGAGGATATGCCCTACCTGTTTACCAATCCTTACGTTTGGTCTTGTCATGGTGTTTGTGAATCGAGTCATTTTATCGTTGTTTTCTTGAAATCAAAACTCGGTGTTCATGCTTGAAAACCCTAATTCATGATCTACATGTCGTGCTCGTGGATCGCGCACAATTCGACACATGAAATAATGAACATAGCATTTTAAGATAACAATAAATTGGAAGACAAGTAAATCTACAATCATGCAATTCTAGAAAGCGAGTAAATCTACAATCATGCAATTCTAGAAAACGAGTAAAGTTCATTTCATCCAACATGTCATGTGTGTTTATTATGTGTAAATACCCTTCTCATTTTCCTCATCACATTTCAACCATCCATAGCATCCATTCACCAATTTCATCTCATATCATGTAAATATTTATGGAAAAGCAAGAAAATAGAGAAACATGATAAAGAAATGAAGAAAACATGGCAAGTTGGGAAATAGGGTTACCGACCTTCAAATGGGAGAGAAATCCCAAGCAAATGGTCGTGGGAGTTGTTGTTCGTGCTTGGAGGAGGTGCTCCTTGCGTGCCTTGCCTTGGATTTGAAGAAGCCAAGGATTTGGGGATGATCTAGGCCACTCAATGTTCAATTCTCTCACTTAAGAATGAGAATCCTCTCTTGGAAACCTAATGTCACGCCCCAAAACCCACCCTAGGAGTTAGAGTGAATTTTGGACGACTCATCATAACTTGCATGACTTGCTTGACCAAATAACCTGCAAAAGACCTGGAGCATATACAATAGAGGACAATAATAGTGGAAACATACTCTAACATAGCACAGAGAGGAAGACTTAACCAAACCTCTATGTATATACATACGTGATCCAAGTTTGTACAAAATACACAAAAGAAAGTGCGGACAGGCCCGCCAAAATACATGAACATATATCTCTCAACTCACCCATAGCTATTCACTCAGAATCTATCACTTCTAATAATAACCCTCTACCGGAGGTTCCTCCACAGGTTCCTCGATATACTCCTTCTCCACCCAAGGGCTTGGAGCACAGATATCAAAAGGAGTAGCCGCTCCGCTATCACCTGCCGACATAAGAAGTACGGTTGAGCATAGAATACTCAGCGTATACCAAATACTAACCAACAGTAATAGCATAACCATAGCAATATATAAAGCAGAGAACAATTCATATTATAATGCTGGAAACAATTCATATCATAACAAGGAAGTAAAGCAATTTATATTCATGCTTGCATCACAGAAAAGCTGATAAAACCTCTTGAAATAGTCATGCACTTGACTTGACTTAAAATACTTGTTGCGTGCTTGAAATCTTGTCTTGTCTTGTCATATCATGTCGTGTCGTGCATATCATGCTTGCTTGAAAAATAAACGTGTTCATGCTACTTGTGAGGGAAGGGAGACCCTTCTTCCTAAGTGCTCATGCTTGCCATGCCATGTATCTTGTTTGTTTGGAAAATAAACGTGTTCATGTTACTTGTGAGGGAAGGGAGACCCTTCTTCCTAAATGCTTAGGCATGCCATGCCATGTATCTTGCTTGTTTGGAAAATAAACTACTTGTGAGAGAAGGGAGACCTTTCTTGCTAAATGCTCATGCTTGCCATGCCATGTATCTTGCTTGCTTGGAAAATAAACTACTTGTGAGGGAAGGGAGACCCTTCTTCCTAAATGCTCATGCTTGCCATGCCATGTATCTTGCTTGCTTGGAAAATAAACTACTTGTGAGGGAAGGGAGACCCTTCTTCCTAAATGCACTTGCAAGGAAGGGAAACCCTTCTTTATGAATGCTTGTCTTGTTCTTACCAAAAGCGAGGTAAAACATATCGTAGGATATCTCCCACCTCTAATTCTGATTCTTGAAAAACCTCGGTAAATCATGTCATGCATGCGGTGCTCGTGGAATCGTGTACATACTTGCATTTGAATTCAAATAAGACAATTGGGTAATTTACAATACATATAACATCAATAATTTGGGCAAGTCAATATTTATGCAATTTAGGGAAAATAAGAAGGCACACTATCATAAGCCCTAGCAATTTCCATAATTAATTAAGCATACATTTCTTAATTCATAACTCATTTTATTCACCTTGGCATTTCATCAAACATAGGGTGTGTTCATTATTTGTTAAACCTACGTCATGCTTTTCTAGGTGGATTGATGTTCACATCACACATGTATGTTTATTATGGACACAATGCCCTCCCCATTTCATTGATCACATCATTCACACGGCATCCATTCGCCAATATCCATCTCCATTCACACCATTTACACATTACAACTCATAATATAGTTATAGATGAGGGAAAACAAAGAATAGAAAAGAAAAGAAAAAACTATAAATAAGAGGGTAGCATATGGTACCGACCTTGTATAGAGGAAGAAACCCCTTGCAAAAACGTGCGTGAGTTGCTGTCTTAGCTTGGAGAGTGTACTCCACGAGTGCTTGAGCCTTGATCTTGAAGGAAAACGAGCTTGAGGTGGTCTAGGGTCTTTAAACCCTTTGATTTCTCTCCAAATGCAAACCCTAGGTTAGGAAACCCCTCTTATCTCTCAAATCTCTACTTAGGTTTTATTAACCCACAAATGCTCGGGCAAAGCCTTTAAGGCATGAGTGAAATGCCAAAAAGACGAAAACACCCTTAATGAAAATTCTGCCAAAAACGCGAAGACCGAGTGATCAGTGGTTATGACCGATCGATCGGTTGCCTACCGAAAGACCGGTGATATTGACCGAGCTTGTCGCGACCCAAAACCCACCCTAGGAGTTAGAGTGAACTTTGGACGACTAATCATGGCTTACATGACTAGCTTGACAAACCAACCTGCAAAAACCTACAGAGCATATACAATAGAGGACATTATAGCGGAAACATAACCATAAAGCACAGCGGAAGTCTACCTAACCTCTATGTATAATACATTCGCAAATCCAAGTTTATACAAAAGTAACTAAAGAAAGTGCGGACAGACCCGCCAAAATACATGGATATAATCTCTCGTCTCACCCACAGCTAATCCACTCAGAATCTACAACCACCTAATGGTAACCCTCTACTGGAGGTTCCTCCAAAGGCTCCTCGACGTACTCCTCCTCCACCCATGGACCAGGAGCACAAACATCAAATGGAGCAGCAGCTTCCTCAGAACCTGCCGACATAAGAAGTACGGCTGAGCATGGAATACTCAGCGGGTACTAAATACTAACCAACAATTATAGCATAAAAATGGCAATACATAAATCAGGAGCAATTCATATATAGTAGACAGAAACAATTCATATCATACAAGGAAGTAAAGCAATTTATAATCATGCTTGTATTTCGTAGAAAGCCGATAAAACCTCTTGAAACCATCGTGCACTTGACTTGACTTAAGGTACCATTTTCGTGCTTAAAAACCCATCTTGTCTATCTTGCTTGATTCTTGTATGTCGTGTCATGTCATGCATGTCATGCATGCTTGCTTGTGATCATGTAACTTGTGAGATATCCTTGTGAGATGTACTTGTGAGATGCGCTTGTGAGATGCCTTGAGAGGGAAGGGAGACCCTTCTTTATGCAATGCACTTGCGAGGGAAGGGAGACCCTTCTTCATGATATGTATGTACTTGCGAGGGAAGGGAGGCCCTTCTTCATGATATGCACTTGTGAGTGAGGGGAGACCCCTCGTGGAATGTTTGTTCTTGTTTTCTTGTGAAAAGCGAGGTAAAACATATCGTAGGATATGTCCCACCTCTAACCATGTTCTTGAAAACCCCGATAAATCATGTCATGCATGCCGTGCTCGTGGAAACCGTGTACATACTTGCATTGAAATTTCAATATGACATTTGGGAAATTTCACAACACATATAACATCAATGATTGAGCAATGTAATATTCATATCATTTAGGGAAAACAAGAAACACACTATCATAGGCCCTAGCAATATCCAAGATTTATTAGGCATGCATTTCCTAATTTACAACTCACTGTATTCACCTTGGCATTTCATCAAACATGGTGAGTTCATTATTCATTATTCATTTAAACCTAAATCATGCTTTTCTAGGTGGGTTATGCTCACATCACACTTGTATATTCATTATTAGTACAATGCCCTTTCCCATTCATTCATCACATCATCCACACGGCATCCATTCGCCAACATCCACCTCCATTCACCATTCATACCTCCAATCTCATAACCCATATATAAGTGAAGGAAAAATACGAAGAAATAAAGGAAAAGAGAAGCTATAACTAGGAGGGTAGCAAGAAGTACCGACCTTGATCAAGTGAGGAAGAAATCCCCTTTCCAAAACGACTGTGAGTTGCTGCCCTAGCTTGGAGGACGCTCTCCACGAGTGCTTGAGCCGAGATCTTGGAGAAGAGCCGAGCTTGAAGTGATCTAGGGTCTCAAAACCCTTTGATTTCTCTCCAAAATGGAAACTCTAGGTTGGGATCGCCTTCTCCCCTTTCTCCTATTCTCTCAAACTCTCTAAGTGTCGAATGATGCCCTAAAGGCTCAGGTTAAACTCTTAAGGTAAGAGTGAACCGACCAAAAGACCATAATACCCTTACTGGAATTTCTGTAAAAACACGAATGCTGAACACGTTGAGCTGTGGACAGTGCTGAACACGTTGTGTTGTGAACAGTGCTGAACACGTTGTGCTGTGAACAGTGCTAACTCGTTGTGCTGTGAACAGTGCCGAACACGTTGTACTGTGAACAGTGCCGAACACGTTGTGCTGTGAACAGTGCCGAACACGTTGTGCTGTGAACAGTGCTGAACACATTGTGCTGTGAATAGTACCAAACACGTTGTCCATTGTGAATAGTACCAAACACGTTGTCCGTTGTGAAGGGTGCCGAACCCATTGTCACGTTGTGTCGTGCATAGTGCTGAGCTTGTAGTCCGTTGTCTTATGTACAACGTGCCCGTTGTGCTGTACAACGTACCCGTTGTGAGCTGTACAATGTACCCGTTGTGAGCTGTACAATGGATGCACAACGTATACGTTAAGAGTACGTTGTCTGTGCTACGTTATCAGAGTACGACGTCAGAACACGTCCTTAGTGCCTTCTGAGCTACGTTTTGCCTACAGGTTCAGACTGTTTTGGCCATATCTTTTGACTCGTTCGTCCGATTTTGACGATTCAACTTGCGTTGGGCTCGTACTTCGAAAAGGAACATTTCTGAAATTTCAAAATTTGTAATTTCTTCCTTATTTATTAATTATACCTCTTTAAAGGCAACATGACAACGAAAGTGTCATGCATTAACTGTGAAAAGGTCAGGGGCGCTACATCCTCCCCTCCTTACAAAAAATTTCGTCCTCAAAATTTAGACACTACTTGCATTACAAACCAAAGAAAATTACCAGTCATATACAAACTTATACCAAAAACTCATTCAGTTAATTCTGGGTACTTTGCTCTGACTTCAGCTTCACGCTCCCATGTAGCTTCTTCCCGAACATGGTGTTGCCATTGCACAAGAACCAAAGGGATTGTCTTGTTGCGAAGCACCTGATCTCTTCGATCCAAAATCTGAACTGAATTTTCAATCAAGGTGAGGTCCTCTCGAATCTCCAACGGTTCCAAGTCTATGACATGCGAAGGATCCGCAATGTACTTCCGAAGCATAGACACATGGAAGACGTTGTGAACTGCGGCCATGTGAGGTGGGAGAGCTACCCTGTAAGCAACCTCACCAACTCGTGTGATAATCTCAAAAGGCCCAACATACCGAGGACTGAGCTTGCCTCGCTTGTCAAATCTTGTGATCCCTTTGCTAGGAGATACTTTCACAAAAACTTGATCCCCTACTTGAAATTGTAAGTCCCTACGGCGCGTGTCCGCATAACTTTTCTGACGATCTTGAGCGGCTTTCAATCGATCCGAATGATCTTAACTGTGTTTGTAGTTTGCTCAATCAATTCTGGACCAAGTAATTTCCTTTCTCCTACCTCATCCCAATAGAGAGGAGACCTACAACTTCGCCCATACAAGGCCTCAAATGGTGCCATTTGGATACTTGCCTGATAGCTGTTATTATAGGCGAATTCAACCAAAGGCAAGAGCTCTTCCCAAATGCCTCTGAAGTCCAACATACAAGCCCGAAGCATGTCTTCAATGAATTGGTTCACTCTCTCGGTTTGTCCATCCGTCTGTGGATGAAAAGCGGTGCTGAAATCAAGTCGGGAACCCATAGCCTCCTGGAAGCTTTTCCAGAATCATGATGTGAATCTTGGATCCCGATCTGACACAATACTAACGGGCACTCCGTGCAACCTCACCACTTCCTTGATGTATAAAGCGGCTAACTGACTAGAGTTGAAAGTAGTTCGGTAGGGTAGGAAGTGCGCAGACTTCGTCAGACGGTCTACTACAACCCAAATTGCATCTGAGCTCTTTGCCCTTTTTGGCAAGCCAACTATGAAATCCATGGATATGTTCTCCCATTTCCACTCGGGAATCGGAAGAGAATGCAATAGACCGGCGGGTCGCATGTGTTCTGCTTTCACCTGTTGGCACACTAAGCACGTGCCACATATTCTGCAACATCCCTCTTCATATTCCGCCACCAAAAGTGACTCTTGAGGTTCCTGTACATCTTTGTACCCCCTGGATGCACTGTGTACTTCGAACGGTGTGCTTCATCCAAAATCTCTCTTCGAAGATCTGCATTGGCTGGGACGCACAGCCTTCCCTTGAATGTGATAGCATCCCGACTAGTGAGAGAGAAGTCCTCACTACCCTTAGCAACTTCCTTGTCCCGATAAGCCAACAATTCAGCGTCCGTGGCTTGGTATTCTTGGATCAAATCTATAATGTATGGCCGAACCGTGACATTTGCCAAGATAGGACTACAAATAGAGTCATTCACACTAATGTCCAGATTTGCCAAGTCTTCAAGTAGCTTCCATTCCTGCACTAACATGCATGCTAATAACCCCAGAGGTCTTCTACTCAAAGCATCAGCCACTACATTTGCTTTACCCGGGTGGTATTGAATGGTACAATCATAGTCTTTCAAAAATTCCATCCAACGTCGTTGCCTTAGATTCAGCTCCTTTTGGGAAAAGAGATACTTGAGACTCTTGTGATCAGTGAACACATAGAACTCCACCCCATAAAGGTAATGACACCAAATCTTAAGTGCAAACACGACCGCCGCAAGCTCCAAGTCGTGCGTGGGATAATTCTTCTCATGCTCCTTCAATTGCCTTGATGCATAGGCAATGACTTTCTTGTGCTGCATGAGTACACACCCAAGTCCAACGTGTGAGGCATCACTAGACACCTCATACCCATAAGGTCCAGATGGCACAGTAAGGACAGGGGCTGTAGTAAGCCTCTTCTTCAGTTCCGTGAAACTGATCTCGCACTTATCACTCCATACAAACTTGGCGTTCTTCCTTGTCAAGTAAGTAAGCGGTGCTGCAAGGCTAGAGAAACCCTCTACGAATCTCCTGTAGTAGCCTGCCAACCCAAGAAAGCTGCGTATCTCGGTGACACTCTTTGGCCTCGCCCAACTCATGACTGCCTCTATCTTCTTTGGATCCACCGAAATGCCTTCCGCTGATACAACATGGCCTAGGAATGCCACCTCTTCCAACCAAAACTCACACTTGCTCAGTTTGGCGTATAGGTTGTGCTCTCTTAGCACTTCCAAAGCAAGGCATAGGTCGCGTGTGTGATCTTCCCGTGTCTGGGAATAGACCAAAATGTCGTCAACAAATACAATCACGCACCTATCAAGATACGGCCGGAACACCCGGTTCATCAAATCCATAAAGGCTGCCGGCGCGTTCGTGAGTCCAAAAGGCATCACCAAGAACTCGTAGTGTCCATACCGAGTCCTGAAAGCAGTTTTGGGGACATCTTCCACCTTAATCTTCAACTGGTGATAACCCGATCGAAGGTTTATCTTTGAGAAAAATCTCGCTCCCTTCAACTGATCGAACAAGTCATCAATCCTAGGCAAGGGATACCTATTCTTTATAGTGACTTTGTTCAATTGCCGGTAATCGACACACATCCGCATCGAGCCATCTTTCTTCTTAACAAACAACACCGGGGCACCCCACGGTGAGACACTTGGTCGAATGAAGCCAAGGCCTTGCAATTCCTCCAACTGAGTCTTAAACTCCTTGAGTTCAATAGGGGCCATTCTATACGGAGCCCTGAAAACAGGAGCTGTGCCTGGTGCAAGCTCGATCACAAACTCAATCTCCCTATCTGGAGGCAATCCTGGCAACTCCTCTGGAAATACCTCCAGGAACTCACTCACAACCGGAATAGTCGATGAGTCCTTTGCCTCGGGGTTCGCTAAGCTCAATGCCGCAAAACGAGCGATATCTCTACTTTTTAACCCGCAAAAGTGGAATGGTTTTCCTTCCACTGGCTTGAAGAGTACCATTTTCTCAAAGCAAGCTACATGCCCATGATGTGCTACTAACGAATCCATTCCCAATATAACATCAAAGTCTTGGAATCCAAGGACGATGAGATCAACCGCCAACTCGTGGCTTCCAACTTGGACCACACTATTTCTATACACTTTGTCCGCCACTACTGTTTTGCCGAGGGGAGTCGAAATGGCTAACTCCAGTTCTAGCTGAGTAGGCTCCACAGAAAAGCCTTCTGAAAAACTTGGCGAGACAAACGAATGAGTAGACCCGGTATCAATCAACACTCGAGCCAAACACTCATTGACTAGTAGGGTTCCTGAAATTTTAGCTAGTTACGTCAATTCAAGCATCAACAGTGTATACACATAGGTATATATATATATATATAGCATACCAAGTACGTACACAAGGAATAAAACATAACATAACAATCACGAATAAAGAAAATAACTCCAAATGCGTACCTTGCACCACATCGTCAGATGCAAGTGCATCACCCTCTGTTAAAGCAAAAACTCGCCCCTGGTTTGCCTGGCGAGACTGAGGTGTAGACCGGGTAGTCTGAGATGACGCCTGATATGATCCTGTTGGGCGTGCTGGTGGCCTAATCCCCTGAGACTGGCCTGGTAAATGCCGACTGGGGCAATCCCTGATCAAATGGCCCTGGCGACCACAATGAAAACATCCACCCAATGCTCATCGGCAATCTCCTGCCGGGTGCCTTCGGCCGCATGAAGTGCAGACCTCGTGTGTAAAAGTCGGAGGTGGAGCATACCTCATCGTCTGAGGTGCAACAGGCCATGGGGCTGGAAGAGCCTGAGGTCGCGGTGCCTGAGGCACATACTGCCGTGGAGCTGGAGGCGCATAAGATGGCCTCATCGGTGGTGCTGGCCACCCATACTGATAAGGGCCAGCATGAGCCCGCCTCTCTGGAGGTGCTGAACTACTAGCTTGGCCTCTCGCCAACTCCCTCTTCTTGGACACTGCCTCTGATCTGGCCTCGACCAATAAGGCCTTGTCTACTACCTCAGGGTAGGTAGCATGTCTGAAGACTGAAACCTTCTCCATGATAACATCTTTGAGCCCTTGCTCAAACCTTCTTGCCTTCATTGCCTTGGTGGCAACCATGTGAGTCGCGAAGCGTGATAGCTCAGAGAACTTGGCCTCGTATTGTGCCACCGACATCAAACCTTGCTCGAGGTTGATGAATTCTCTCTCTTTCTTTTCCCGTGCTCCAATCGAAAAATACTTCTTATAAAAAGTGTCCTTGAACTCATCCCAAGTCCAAGGTTGACCCTGCATGGTCAATTCTTGCATCCTCAATGCGGACAACCACCAATGGTGGGCTTCACCTTCTAGCATGAAATCTGCCCATGCTACTCTATCCTCCTCTGTAGGTGAGAGGACCGTAAGGATCTTCTCCATCTAGAGGATCCATGCCTCCGCAGTAAGAGGGTCCACACTCCCATGGAATGATGGAGGCCTCAATCTCCTGAATTCCTCAACTCCAGCTGTACGATGTACTGGAGCTGCGGGCGGTGGAGTAGGTGCCGCCGACGATGGTATAGCTTGCCGAGCCGCCAGTATGGCGAGTGTCTCAGCAATAGAGCCTAAGACCTGAGAGAGGTCCGGCTGCTCATCCTCATCCCGTGAAGAGGAGGAAGCTCTGGTATGTGGTCCACGACCCCGTGTGCCCCGCCTCATGACTAAAGTCCTGAGAACAATAGCACCACATGAGTCTCACTTGAAACCACAGTTTATTTCAATGCCATTTCACAATAATTCAATTTATATTAGTTGTATAATACTAATACTCATCACATTATACTTATACTTTAGTGTTCTAGCGTACCTAGGACCCGTACTTGGTTAAAGCAACCATTTTAGACTAAGACTAAAGTTTAGTCTTACACTTGGATCAAGACTCTCTTCCGACTTACTTCCATCCCAACTTGTTTCCTAACATATGCTCTTGTCAAGCCGTGGTATAAGATTCTAAGTGACCCTAGAGACCTAAAACCTAAGCTCTGATACCACTTCTGTCGCGACCCAAAACCCACCCTAGGAGTTAGAGTGAACTTTGGACGACTAATCATGGCTTACATGACTTGCTTGACAAACCAACCTGCAAAAACCTACAGAGCATATACAATAGAGGACATTATAGCGGAAACATAACCATAAAGCACAGCGGAAGTCTACCAAACCTCTATGTATAATACATTCGCAAATCCAAGTTTATACAAAAGTAACCAAAGAAAGTGCGGACAGACCCGCCAAAATACATGGATATAATCTCTCGTCTCACCCACAGCTAATCCACTCAGAATCTACAACCACCTAATGGTAACCCTCTACTGGAGGTTCCTCCAAAGGCTCCTCGACGTACTCCTCCTCCTCCCATGGACCAGGAGCACAAACATCAAATGGAGCAGCAGCTCCCTCAGAACCTGCCGACATAAGAAGTACGGCTGAGCATGGAATACTCAGCGGGTACTAAATACTAACCAACAATTATAGCATAAAAATGGCAATACATAAATCAGGAGCAATTCATATATAGTAGACAGAAAAAATTCATGTTCTTGAAAACCCCGATAAATCATGTCATGCATGCTGTGCTCGTGGAAACCGTGTACATACTTGCATTGAAATTTCAATATGACATTTGGGAAATTTCACAACACATATAACATCAATGATTGAGCAATGTAATATTCATATCATTTAGGGAAAACAAGAAACACACTATCATAGGCCCTAGCAATATCCAAGATTTATTAGGCATGCATTTCCTAATTTACAACTCACTGTATTCACCTTGGCATTTCATCAAACATGGTGAGTTCATTATTCATTATTCATTTAAACCTAAATCATGCTTTTCTAGGTGGGTTATGCTCACATCACACTTGTATATTCATTATTAGTACAATGCCCTTTCCCATTCATTCATCACATCATCCACACGGCATCCATTCGCCAACATCCACCTCCATTCACCATTCATACCACCAATCTCATAACCCATATATAAGTGAAGGAAAATACGAAGAAATAAAGGAAAAGAGAAGCTACAACTAGGAGGGTAGCAAGAAGTACCGACCTTGATCAAGTGAGGAAGAAATCCCCTTTCCAAAACGACTGTGAGTTGCTGCCCTAGCTTGGAGGACGCTCTCCACGAGTGCTTGAGCCGAGATCTTGAAGAAGAGCCGAGCTTGAAGTGATCTAGGGTCTCAAAACCCTTTGATTTCTCTCCAAATGGAAACCCTAGGTTGGAATCGCCTTCTCCCCTTTCTCCTATTCTCTCAAACTCTCTAAGTGTCGAATGATGCCCTAAAGGCTCGGGTTAAACTCTTAAGGTAAGAGTGAACCGACCAAAAGACCATAATACCCTTACTGGAATTTCTGTAAAAACACGAATGCTAAACACGTTGAGCTGTGGACAGTGCTGAACACGTTGTGTTGTGAACAGTGCTGAACACGTTGTGCTGTGAACAGTGCTAACTCGTTGTGCTGTGAACAGTGCCGAACACGTTGTGCTGTGAACAGTGCCGAACACGTTGTGCTGTGAACAGTGCCGAACACGTTGTGCTGTGAACAGTGCTGAACACGTTGTGCTGTGAATAGTACCAAACACGTTGTCCGTTATGAATAGTACCAAACACGTTGTCCGTTGTGAAGGGTGCCGAACCCGTTGTCACGTTGTGTCGTGCATAGTGCTGAGCTCGTAGTCCGTTGTCTTATGTACAACGTGCCCGTTGTGCTGTATAACGTACCCGTTGTGAGCTGTACAACGGATGCACAACGTATACATTAAGAGTACATTTCTGTGCTACGTTATCAGAGTACGACGTCAGAGCACGTCCTTAGTGCCTTCCGAGCTACGTTTTGCCTACAGGTTCAGACTGTTTTGGCCATATCTTTTGACTCGTTCGTCCGATTTTGACGATTCAACTTGCGTTGGGCTCGTACTTCGAAAAGGAACATTTCTGACATTTCAAAATTTCTAATTTATTCCTTATTTATTAATTATACCTCTTTAAAGGCAAAATGACAAACAAAGTGTCATGCATTAACTGTGAAAAGGTCAGGGGCTCTACAGAGCTCTCGGTCAAAAACAATCTCTCTGGAAAATTTCCCCATACAAAAAAGTTAACCAGTCGATAGCCTCCAATCGATCGGTTGTGGACCGATTGATTGCTACAATGGACCGAGCGATCGGTGGTCTGCAGGTTTTTGACACTGAGTCCATTTTTCAACCATTCCTACAATTTGGACCCATTCTACTTCTATTCTAACATCTTCTAAACTTGACTAGGACCTCTTTAAAGCTTATAGGCTTTATTAAATAATTTATTTAATTAATCATAGCATTCCTGACACAATTCCATCGAAGTTTCAAATTCTCATTTCATGAAATTGAGATTACAAGACACCATGCCTTGACACTCATCCCAAGGTACATACAAAAGGTTTCGGGGCTCTACACCTAGGTTTTCTCCATTTTCTGTCAAAAAGTCTCTCTCTAAGTGTTGGAACCCTTGGACCCCCGAAAATTGGGTATATATAGTGTTAGGTTAGTGAAAAACCTAAAAAAAAAGGGTTTCTAGGCAATCTCGCTCTAGTGGGCTTGGGTTTCACTCGAGTGGGCTACTCCCTGTACTCAAAAACGCATTTTTGGTCAATCTCGCTCGAGTGGGCTTGGATCTCGGGTTTTTCTGTAAAAACATGCTTCAGTATTTTGGCCATAACGTTTGACTCTCTTATTGGATTTTGAAGATTCAACTTGCATTGGACTCTCCATTCAAAGGGGAGAAATTTTGTCTCTAATAGACAAATCCCAATTTTGAGTTTGTAATTACCTAAATGGGCTCTGAAACCGACTGGTCCAAAATGGATTTCAGCAACCCATTTTTCAATAGATCCGACTTTGGAAATCGGACTTTTGACTCAACCCTGACTCAAAATATGGAAGAATGATAAAAATGAACCTCAAAGAGGGTTCTAATACCTTTCCAAAAATTTGAAGAATCAATCGATTTGTATAAGCGGTGACAAAACTATAGCTTCTTCAAGTTGAGGGTAATGTTAAGACTTTCCCCTTTTAACACTTAGAACCCTTTCCACTTCCATTTTGATATCCATGAACATTCCTAAGACCTTTTTAATACTATAATACATCATCTTAATAATTAATTAAGATCACACAAGATTTCAATATTCTCATTTCATAGAAAATGGAAGATTTCAAGGCTTAAAGCCTTGGCACAAGTTCCAATACATGGACAAAAGTTCTGGGGCTCTACATCCTCCTCCCTTATAAAAATTTCTTCCTCGAAATTTGGACGATACATTCATGTACAAAACAATAAGAAAATTTTACATGGTAATACATAACACCCTATGCAAACAACTCCAGGTATTTTTCTTTGAATTCGGCCTCGCGCTCCCATGTGGCCTCTTCTCTAGCATGATGTTGCCATTGAACAAGGACCAATGGAATTGTTTTGTTCTGCAACACTTGATCTCTCCGATCCAAGACTCAAATCGACTTCTCTACTAGTGTGAGATCCTCTCGAATTTCCAACGGTTCATGATCAATCACGTGCGAAGGATCAGGGATGTATTTCTGGAGCATCGACACTTGGAATATGTTGTGGACCGCGGCCATATGAGTTGGGAGAGATACCCGGTATGCAACTTCACCAACTCTAGTGATAATTTCAAACGGCCCAACATACCGAGGACTGAGCTTACCCCTCTTGCTAAACCTCATGATCCCCTTGCTGGGAGATATCTTCACAAAGACTTGATCCCCAACCTGAAATTCCAAGTCCTTACGGTGAGTGTCCGCATAGCTCTTCTGACGATCCTGGGCAACTTTCAACCGATCCTGGATGTCTTGACCTTATTCGTGGTCTGCTCAATCAACTCAAGACCCAGTACTTTTCTCTCTCCTATTTCATCCTAGTAGAGAGGAGATCTGCAATTTCGCCCATACAAGGCCTCAAATGGTGCCATCTGGATGCTCGCCTGGTAGCTATTATTGTAGGCACCAAAGGCAATTACTCTTCCCAGCTGCCCTTGAAATCTAACATACATGCCCGAAGAATGTCCACGATGATTTGGTTCACCCTCTCATTCTGTCCATCCGTCTGTGGGTGAAAGGCGGTGCTAAAGTTGAGTTGGGAACCCATGACGCTCTGAAAGCTCTTCCAGAACCTGGATGTGAATCTTGGATCCCGATCTGATACAATACTGACTGGCACCCCGTACAATCTAACCACTTCCTTGATATACAATGGCGTTAACTGGTTCGAGTTGAACGTAGTCCGATAGGGCAAGAAATACGTAGACTTCATTAGACGGTCCACCACAAACCATATTACATCTGAGTTCCTTGTCGTACGTGGCAAGCCAACAATGAAGTCTATGGAGATGTGCTCCCATTTCCACTTGGGAATAGGGAGAGACTGTAATACACCCGCCGGTCTCATTTGCTCTGCCTTCACTTGCTGACACACCAAGTACCGGGATACATACTCTGTAACATCCCTCTTTATTTTCCGCCACCAGAAATGCCCCTTGAGGTTTCGGTACATCTTCGTACCCCCATGATGCACTGTATACTTAGAACGGTGGCCTTCATCCAGAATCTCTCTCCGAAGATCTACGTCGGTCGGGACACAAAGTCTACTCTTGAATGTGACTGCCCCATCGTGGTGAATTCATCACTTCTTTTGTTAACCGCCTTATCACGGAAAGCAACTAACTCGGCATCTGCTACTTGCAACTCCCGGATCCGATCTAAGATACACGGCTTCACCATGATATTTTCCATCAATAGCCCATGTGTAGGACCAAAACTAATGTCGAGGTTGGAGGCATCCTCCAACAACTTCCACTCCTGAACCATCATATATCCAATAAGCCCATATGACTTCCTACTCAATGCATCCGCCACCACATTTTGCCTTACCTAGGTGGTATTGAATGGAGCACTCATAATCTTTCAAAAATTCTACCCATCTTCTCTACCTCAGATTCAACTCTTTCTGGGAAAACAGATACTTTAGACTTTTGTTGTCCGTAAACACTTCGAACTGCTCCCCATAGAGAGTGCCACCAATTCTTCAAGGCAAAAACAACCGTGGCGTGTTCCAAATCGTGAGTGGGATAATTCTTCTCATGCTCCTTTAATTGCCTTAAGGCATAGTCAATGAATTTACCATGCTGCATAAGGACACATCCCAATCCCACGTGGGAGGCATTACTGTATACCACGAATCCACCACGCCCTGATGGCACTGTAAGGACGGGGGCTGTAGTGAGCCACTTCTTCAACTCCGTGAAACTTGCTTCACACTTATCGCTCCACAAAAACATGGCATTGTTCCTAGTCAGATATGTGAGTGGTGCAGCCAGACTGGAGAACCCCTCGACGAATCTCTGGTAATAGCCTACCAACACATGGAAATTACGGATCTCTGTGACACTCTTGGGTGTCACCCAACACATGACTACCTTAATCTTCAATGGGTCAACTGAGATACCCTCCGCAGATACAACATGGCCCAGGAATGCCACTTTCTCTAGCCTGAATTCACAGTTGCTCAATTTAGCATATAGCCTATGCTCCCTTAACATTTTTAGAGCCAGGTGGAGGTCTTGCGCGTGATCTTCCTGTGTCTGGGAATACACCAAGATGTCGTCAATGAACACAATCACACATCGATCCAAGTACGGTCGAAACACCCGGTTCATTAGATCCATAAAGGCTGTTGATGCGTTCGTGAGACCGGAATGCATCACTAAGAACTCATAATGCCTATATCGAGTCCTAAATGCAGTTTTGGGAACATTTTCCGCCTTAATCCTCAACTGGTGGTAGCCGGACCGAAGGTCGATCTTAGAGAAATACCTTGCTACCTTTAACTGGTTGAACAAGCTATCAATCCCGGGCAACGGATAATGGTTCTTCACAATGACCTTGTTCAACTGCCTGTAATCAATGCACATATGCATTGAGCCATCTTTCTTCTTCACAAATAGCACTGGGGCACCCCATGGTGAGACACTCGATCTAATGAATCCCAGGCTTTGTAGTTCTTCCAACCGCACCTTCAACTCCTTGAGTTCAATCGGGGCCATCCTATAAAGAGCCCTAGAGATCGGAGCAGTGTCGGGCACAAGCTCTATCATGAATTCGATCTCTCTAGCTGGAGGCAATCCCGGTAACTCCTTTGAAAATACATCTAGAAATTCACTCACCACCGGAATGGTAGATGAGTCCTTCACCTCCGAGTTTGCTAGACTTAACGCCATAAAACGGGTGATGTCTTTACTCCTCAATCCTCTGAAATAGAATGAATTTTCTTCCACCAGGTTGAAATACACCGTCTTCTCAAAGCAAGCCACATGCCCATGGTGAGCGGCTAGCCAATCCATCCCCAGAATGACATCAAACTCTTGGAATCCAAGGATGATAAGATTGATTGCATGCTCGTGGCTCCCAACCTGAACCACACTGCCTCTATACACTTTTCTTGCTATAACGGTCTTGCCGAGCGGAGTCGAGTTGGAGAACTCTAGTTCCAACTGACTAGGTTCTATGGAAAAACCCTGGGAGAAACTCAGCGAGACGAATGAATGTGTCGACCTGGTGTCAATCAACACCCGAGCCAAATACTCATTAACTACTAATGCTCCTGAAATTCATACCAAATATAATCAATCCATGCAACAAGTATATATATATATTTATGTATAGCATGTGATATACGACATTCAAGTAAAACACAACAACAATCATCAATGATCTAATAAAACATTAAACACGTACCTTACACGACATCATCTGATGCCCATGCATCTCCCTCTATTAGAGCGAAGACTCGCCCCTAGTAGGATGTTGTTGGTCGAGCTGGGGGCCTCCTCCTGATGCCTTCCGGTAATCTCCAGCCGGATCCCTTCTACCACAGAGAGGGCAGATCTCATATATGAACTTTGAGGCTGCTAGAGAAGCAAGTCGCGTAGCTTGAGTAAATGCTGGACGTGGAACCTGGACTACCTGAGGTCTAGGTGCCTGGGGCATATAAGGTCGTGGAGCAGGTGGCGCCAATGGTGCCCTCTGAGGTGGTACTGGCCATAAATACTGATATGGAGCAGTCCTTGCCCTCTTCTCTGGTGGCACCAAGTTGCTGGATTGGCCTCTCGCCAAATCCCTCTTCCTCACAAGCGCCTCCGAGTTGGTCTCAACCAACAAGGTTTTATCCACCACCTCTGCATATGTGGCGTGCCTGAACACAGAGACCCCGTCCATGATGAAGTCTTTAAGGCCTTGCTCAAACCTCCTTGCCTTCATTGCCTCTGTGGTAATCATGTGAGGCACAAAGCGTGAAAGCTCTGCGAACTTGGCCTCATACTCGGCCATCGACATCGAATCCTGAGTAAGGGTGATGAATTGTCATGACCCAAAACCCACCCTAGGAGTTAGAGTGAACTTTGGACGACTAAACATGGCTTACATGACTTGCTTGACAAACCAACCTGCAAAAACCCACAGAGAATATACAATAGAGGATGACAGCGGAAACATAACTATAAAACACAGCGGAAGTCTAACAACCTCTAAGTATATACACATGGTCCAAGTTTAATACAAAGAAATCAAAACAAAGAAAGTGCCGACATGCCCGCCAAAATACATGGATATAATCACTCATGCTCACCCACAGCTAATCCACTAAGAATCTAACACCACCTACTGATAACCCTCTACGGGAGGTTCCTCCAAAGGCTCCTCGACGTACTCCTCCTCCACCCATGGACCAGGAGTACAAACATCAAATGGAGCAGCAGCTCCCTCAGAACCTGCCGACATAAGAAGTACGGCTGAGCATGGAATACTCAGCGGGTACTAAATACTAACCAACAGTCATAGTATACAGATAGCATACATAAAGTAGGAAACAAATTGCATATATAGAACAGGAACAATTTATATCATACAAGGAATAAGGAAATTCATAATCATGCTTGCAGTTCATGAAAAGCCGATAAAACCTCTTGAAAACATCGTGCACTTGACTTGGCTTGAAATATCTTTTCGTACTTGAAAGCTTGTCGTGTTTGTCTTGCTTGATCTTGTCGAGCGTGTCGTACGTGTCATGTCATGCGTGCTTGCTTGTGATCATGTAACTTGTGAGATACACTTGTGAGATATCCTTGTGAGATGCGCTTGAGAGATGCCTTGAGAGGGAAGGGAGACCCTTCTTTATGCAATGCACTTGAGAGGGAAGGGAGACCCTTCTTCATGATATGTATGTACTTGCGAGGGAAGGGAGGCCCTTCTTCATGATATGCACTTGTGAGTGAGGGGAGACCCCTCGTGGAATGTTGGTTCTTGTTTTCTTGTGAAAAGCGAGGTAAAACATATCGTAGGATATGTCCCACCTCTAACCATGTTCTTGAAAACCTCGGTAAATCATGTTATGCATGCCGTGCTCGTGGGAATCGTGTACATACTTGCATTTAAATTTAAATATGACATTTGGGTAATTCACAACACATATAACATCAATAATTGAGCAATGTAATATTCACATCATTTAGGGAAAGCAAGAAAACACACTATCATAGGCCCTAGCAATATCCATAATTTATTAGGCATGCATTTCCTAATTTACAACTCACTTTATTCACCTTGGCATTTCATCAAACATGGTGTGTTCATTATTCATTATTCATTTAAACCTAAATCATGCTTTTCTAGGTGAGTTTACTCACATCATAAATGTGTGTTTATTATGGATACAATGCCCTCCCCGTTCATCCATCACATCAATACACACGGCATCCAATCGCCCACACTCTTCCCCATTCATCATTCATGACCCATTTCATAAGACATGGATGTATAAAGGAACACAAAGAAAATAAAGGAAAAGAAGAACTATAACTAGGAGGGTAGCAAGAAGTACCGACCTTGATCAAGTGAGGAAGAAATCCCCTTCCAAAAACGACCGTGAGTTGCTGCCCTAGCTTGGGGAACGCTCTCCACGGGTGCTTGAGCCGTGATCTTGGAGAAAAGCCGGACTTGAAGTGATCTAGGGTCTCAAAACCCCTTTGATTTCTCTTCCAAAGACAAGCCCTAGGTTGGAATCGCCTTCTCCCCTTTCTCCTATTCTCTCAAACTCTCTAAGTGTCGAATGATGCCCTAAAGGCTTGGGCAAGACTCTTAAGGTAAGAGTAAACCGACCAAAAGACCATAATACCCTTACTGAAATTTCTGCAAAAATGCGAGTACCGAGCGATCGGTGTTAATGACCGATCGATCGGTTGCCTACCGAGCGATCGATGTGTTGACCGAGCTCTCGACCAAAAATCAACTCTCTGGAAAATTTCCCCATACAAAAATCTTGACCAGTCGATAGCTACCGATCGATCGGTTTTGGACCGATCGATCGCTCTATGGACCGAGCGATCGGTTGCCTGCAAGTCCAAACTGTTTTGGCCATAACTTTTGACTCGTTCATCCGATTTTGACGATTCAACTTGCGTTGGGTTCGTACTTCGAAAACGAACATTTCTGATGTTTCAGAATTTCCAATTTCTTCCTTATTTATTAACCATATCTCTTTAAAGGAAAAATGACAACGAAAGTGTCGTGCATTAAATGTGAAAAGGTCCGGGGCTCTACATGAATTCCTTCTTCTCTCGGCCTCTCACTGGGAAATAATTCTTGTAGAATGCATCCATGAACTCTCCTCAAGTCCATGGCTGACCCTGTCTAATCAGATCCCTAGTCCTCACTGCAGATCTCCACCAATGATTTGCTTCTCCCTCCACCATGAAAGCGGCCCATGCCACTCTCTCCTCCTCAGTAGGAGATAACACTGAAAATATCTTTCTCTAACTGTCGAATCTATGACTCAGCTGCCAGTGGATCAACACTCCCATAAAATGCAGGAGGCCTCATCCTCCTAAATGTCTCCACTCCTGCTATGCGAGGTGCTGGAGTAGGCACGAGTGTCGTAGCAGGAGGAGGTGTAGGTACTATAGGCGGTGGGGTAGCTTACCTGGCCGCCAATATGGCCAGTGTCTCAGCAATAGAGCCTAAGATCTGTGTGAGATCAGGCTACTCATCCCCAAAAGGAGATGGAGAAGATCCACGTGTGTGGTATCCGCGACCCCACGAGCCACGTCTCATGACTAGTGTCCTGAGAACAATAGCACCCATGAGTCTAACTTGGAACCAACATTTATTAGATTCAAAACTTTATAATAGTTCAAGCATGTATGGTATGGTAAATAATATCATATACATCAAGCCATCAGAGTATTTATCATATACTTAGTGTTCTAGCGTTTCTAGACACATGTTTGGTTGGACTCAACAATTTTCGACCAAGACTAAGAATTAGTCTATACTTGGGATACGACTCTCTTCCAGACCCTAATGCTCTGGTCAAGTCGTGGTATCATTTTCTAAGTGACCTTAATGACCTAAAGCCTAGGCTCTAATACCAAACCTGTCGCGCCCCAAAACCCACCCTAGGAGTTAGACTGAATCTTGGATGAGACTTGACATGACTTGATAAACCATCCTGCAAAAGAGAGTCAGAGCACGCAATAGTGGAAGTAAATACATGACATCTATCTCATATATATATATATATATATATATATATAATAATTAAGTATCCTAAGTCATGTACAACATCCAAAAGAAATGGTGGACATGCCCACCACAAATATATACAAGTATCTCTCTCTTGTCACTCTCAATGTTCACTAGACATAATTTAGATAGGGTCATTTCTCCCCATCCTCACCATGAGGTTCCTCCTAATGTACCTCCTCGATGTACTCTTCTTCCTCCCATGGACCGGGAGCACATATGTCAAAAGGAGCGGTCGCTCCACTAACACCTGCTCACATCAAATGTACGGCTGAGTATTGAAACACTCAGCGGGTACCACTACTAACAAACAAGTCATGATAATAGTGCATAAAAATAACAGTAGTCAGAGTAATAATCATTAATTAGAACAACAAGCAATTTATATTCATGCATGCTTGAAATCATGATCGCTAAAACATCGGTAAAGCATCGTGTACTTGCCTTGTCTTGTTTCTTAAGTTTTAAATCATGTTTTTGTGCTTGGAAAAACTTGTCTTGTCACTTTTCATGTCATGTCTTGTTCTTGTCTTGTACTTGTGAAAGCTTGTTTGCATGAACATGAATGCAAATGCATGTATGCTTGTCATGACATGATATGCACATGCTTGCTTGCTTGAATTTAAACGTGCTTGTTTGTCATGTATGCTTGGGTTGTTAGTGCCCTTGGATGACTTGAAGTCGGGAGTGTAGACTCCCTTCATTGAAACATGTCAAACTACTTGAAGTCGGGAGTATAAACTCCCTTCAACGAAAATGCAATAGAAGCAACTTGAAGTCAGGTGCAAGCACCGTTCAGGAAAACATGCATGCTTGAAAGGCGCACTAACATCTTTCTTGTCCTTGTGAAAAACGAGATAAAACATACACAAGGATATGCCCACCTTTTTACCAACCTTTACGTTTGGCCTTGTCATGGTGTTCGTGAATCGAGTCATTTTATCCTTGTTTTCTTGAAATCAAAACTTGGTGTTCATGCTTGAAAACCCTAATTCATGATCTACATGTTGTGCTCATGAATCGTGTACAATTTGACACATTAAATAATGAACATAGCATTTCAAGACAACAATAAATTGGAAGACAAGTAAATCTACAATCATGCAATTCTAAAAAGTGAGCAAATCTACAATCATGCAATTCTAGAAAACGAGTAAAGTTCATTTCATCCAACATATCATGTGTGTTTATTATGTGTAAATACCTTTCTCATATTCCTCATCACATTTCAACCATCCATAGCATCCATTAACCAATTCCATTTGTACAGTCAAAGTGTTGTTGGCAAAATTCCGAGCCCAAAATGTTGTATATAGGTCATAGAAGGTCTCATTTGGTTTGAAGACAAGGTGGAGAAGAAGCCATGAAGAATCTTGATGCTACACCACTAAGCTTAGCTTAAAAAGTAAGTTTTGAAAGAGAGACCTAGATGACCTTAGGTTACCTCTTAGATTTGGTCCATTCATCATACAAACTAAGTCACAAAAACACTAGAGGTATAGGAGATTGCATTTAGAGATAAAAGGATAAAAGTATTGAAAATTTGCACCCCCAGGGTCGACCCTGACCGTTTTGGTTCGACCCTGAATTGGCCCTTTTTTGGATGGTGTTTTCGGGCAGAGAGTCAAAAATATGGAGGTCAACCCTAAACGATCATCCGGTCGACCGAAGTGTACACTTTGGTCGACCGAACAATCCCCCAGGGTTGACCCTGATATGGGATTTTGGCTGGATGGTGTGTTTGCAATAGTGGGTCAACCCAGGGATCCCCCAAGGTCGACCCTAATATGGAAAAACTTTCTAAAACTAGTTTTTCGCAACTTCTAATCCTTTGAACTTATCCTATATATAGGGGACCTCTCCCAATCCGTGAGGGATATTGATTGGAGACTTTTTAGAGCACTTTGTGCTTATTTTGAGTTTATAAAAACTCTTGGTTTCACTGATCTTCATCTCCATTAGTTGGCCTCTAGGTTGTGCAAAGTGTACAAGCACACTTTCTCAAACTTGCATTAGATGATCCTTAATCATTAAGAGATCACCTTAGGGCTTCAACAAACCCTAAACCCACTGTATGCTCTTCTGTGAGCGCTGGTTAGCTTGAGCTAAAGCCTTCAAGAACGGAGATCGGTCTTCGGAGACCGTGGTTGATCACTTTGAGTAAGATTGGACGGTGAGGAATCGGAGCTGCTATTGCGGGGATCGAACGTGCTGTGTTCGTGGTTTGCAAGTTGAGGAATCGATGTCGTGTCCGGTTGGGTAAGATTTGAATCTTATATTATTCAAATCTTCTCATAGTGAATTTTGTGCTAGACTAGGTCCCGTGGTTTTTTCCGGAAGGGTTTTCCACGTAAAAATCTTGTGTGTTCAATTGAGATTGATTGTATATGATTGATTAAAATTAATATTGGTAGAGAAAATTAAAGTAGACCTATTCACCCCCCGTCTAGGTCTAAGAGTGCATTGATATACGTAATTTCAATTGGTATCAGAGCAGGTTCACTCATAAAGTTAAATCCCTTAAGTGTGATCTTCTGTCTATCCTTAAGTCAATGACTACTTGAAGAGAGGGTGGATCCATCTCTCATCCCCCACTGTTTGATGGGAACAATTATGCATATTGGAAAGCTCAAATGAGAGCATTTCTCAAATCCATAGACGAGAGAATCTGGATGTCCATTCAAGATGGATGGACTCCACCGGTGAATATTCTAGGTGATATAATTCTCACTAAAAGCACCAAGGATTGGAGCAAAGAAGAGCTTGAGACAAGTGGTTGGAATACGAAAGGTCTCTATGCCATCTTTACTGCAGTCACTGTTGAAGAATTCAGACGAATCTCTTCATGTGAAACAGCAAAGGAGGCATAGGATATTCTGGAAATGACTCATGAAGGTACAACCACTGTCAAGATCTCTAAGCTTCAAATTCTCACCAAAAAATTTAAAAATCGAGGACAATGATACATTTGATGAATTCTATGCTAAACTAAGTGACATTGTCAACTCCAGTTTCAACCTGGGTGAGAAAATCAGTGAATCCAAGATTTTTAGAAAAATCCTTAGATCTCTACCCGAAAGGTTTCAATCTAAGGTCACTGCCATCGAGGAGAGCAAGAACGTTGATGCTCTCAAGATTGAAGAATTAGCCGGATCACTCCAAACCTATGAACTCAATCTTCGACCATCCAAGAAAAACAAATCTGTAGCCTTAAAAACTATCAAGGAGACCTTGGATGAGGATGACAGTGATGCTGAGTTGGGAGAGAAGGAATTGGCTGTTAAAAAATTTCAAAAATATCTGAAAACAAATAGAAGGTTCAAGCCTAAACCAGGAGGAAAACCTCTTAAAAATCCAAAGTCAAAACCTTAGGATAATAAGAAAGTCCCCAAAGGAACTGACAAGAAATCTCGTGGCATTCAATGCTATGAATGCAAAGGCTACGGCCATATTTCACCTGAATGTTCTAACAAAAAGAAGACTAAGGGAAAGGTGATGAATGCCATATGGGATGACAGTGATTCTGATGAAGAACAATCTGAAAGCTCTACCTCAAGTGAGGAATCTGAAAATCACATGGCTTTCACTGTCACCCTATCAGAAATAGACTATCCTCCCACTACTCATGAAGAGAAGAGTAATGAAGATCGAGTAAGTGAGTCTAGTGAAGATCATGATCAGAGTCACACTGTCTCTGAGTCTGATGAAGATATGGACAAAGCCTAAGAAAGGTTGTTTTCTGAAAGCCTCAAGCTGAAGAAAGCTAAGATCTCTTTGAACAAGCAAATTAAATTTACCCAACAAGAAAGAGATTCTTCCAAACTAGAAGCAGAAGGGAAGAATGCTCTAGTATCTCAGCTTGAAAGTGAAAAGGCTGAACTAGTGTCCAAACTAGAATACCTTGAAGAAGAAAATGCCTCGTTATCCAAATGGATCAAGGTTCTAGAAACTGAGGAAGATAACTCCATGAGTGTATCTGAAGAGTGAAAGACTCGAATTTCAGAATTGGAATCTGAAAGAAATAACCTGATTGAAAAAGTTAGATTTCTAGAAAAGGAATTTCTTGATATTATGAAAGTTAAGGATGAGCTAGCTAAGAAAGTAACTGAACTCAAAAAAGAAGCTAGACTCCTTAGCAACACTCAAATCTTGGATAAACTGGCTACCATGCAGCGCTCAACAGTAAACATGTCCGGCATAGGACATCCAGTCCTTTGAATGTCGGAACAATGTCTACTGCAACATTTGAGCCAATACATGAAAATCCAAGATTTGTGAGTTCTAACTCCTCAGGATCAACATCCAGGATGCCAAACTCTCAATGTACCAAACTTTTGTCACTTCTGGACAAGGTAAAAATTCAACTGAAACTGAGAGAACAAAAGTTCAATCCAAGGCTAACAGATCTCCTCCTTCCAGGATCATTTCCACTTGTCACCATTGTGGAGTGAAGGGTCACATCCGACCTAACTGCAAAGCCTTTAGGAGAAATCCCCGAAATGGTTCTTGAAATCAAACACAACATCAAGGGAATCTCCAAAGGCAAATTCAAGCCTTAGCAGAAAAGTCTAGGAGTTTGAGTGAAGAAGTGATGAAAATTGCTCAACTCTCTAGTACACAATATGGTCGTGACATTTCTTATGCTCATCATAAAGAAGGTAACAAGATGGACCAAAATGCAAGGTTCACCCAGAAAAGAAGGAAGAACAGGAGATCTAACAAAAAGAAGTTCATGCCTACAAATGAAGTGAACAAAAGACAATAGGGTTCCCCAAAAGTCTAAGTTCATTTATGTGAGAAAGGATGATCTAAAATGCCTTCTCATTCACACC
The DNA here is from genome assembly GCA_015143295.1 of Tetracentron sinense. Lineage (NCBI taxonomy): Eukaryota > Viridiplantae > Streptophyta > Magnoliopsida > Trochodendrales > Trochodendraceae > Tetracentron > Tetracentron sinense. The sequence continues at coordinate 21,883 of JABCRI010001179.1, read as the reverse complement.
GCTTTGAAAGCCCAAAATTCTGATATGTGGTATTTTGATAGTGGATTCTCCAGGCACATGACTGGTAACAAGTCCCTCTTTACTCATCTTGAGGAATACTCAGATGAGACTGTTACTTTTGGTGATGGAATCAAATCCTTTGTGAAAGGAAAAGGTGTCATCCAAGCACCAGACATTCCTAAACTGAAAGATGTCTTGTTTGTAGAAGGACTAAAAGCTAATCTAATTAGCATAGGTCAATTGTGCGATGATCACCATTGTAGAGCCCCAGACTTTTTCATGCTTAATACATGACACTTTCGTTGTCATCTTGCCTTTTTAAGAGGTATGATTAATAAATGAGGAAGAATTTAGAAATTTCAAAATGTCAGAATTGTTCATCTTCGAAGTACGAACACAACGCAAGTTGAATCGTCAAAATCGGACGAACGAGTCAAAAGATATGGCCAAAACAGTCTGTACCTGTAGGAAGTCGTGGCACAGACAACGTACTCTGATAACGTATACTGTTTGCATCCGTTGTACAACTCACCACGGGCACGTTGTACAACTCACCACGGGTACGTTGTACAAGCACCACGAGTTGGCACTATTCACGCCACCACGAGTTGGCACTATTCACGGACCACGAGTGGCACTATTCACAAGCACCACGAGTGGCACTATTCATGGCACCACGAGTGGCACTATTCACAGCACCACGAGTGGCACTATCCACGGACCACGAGTGGCACTATTCATGGCACCACGAGTTGCACTATTCACGCCACCACGAGTTGGCACTATTCACGCCACCACGAGTTGGCACTATTCATGGCACCACGAGTGGCACTATTCACAAGCACCACGAGTGGCACTATTCACGGACCACGAGTGGCACTATTCACAAGCACCACGAGTGGCACTATTCATGGCACCACGAGTGGCACTATTCACAGCACCACGAGTGGCACTATTCACAAGCACCACGAGTGGCACTATCCACGGACCACGAGTGGCACTATTCATGGCACCACGAGTGGCACTATTCACAGCACCACGAGTGGCACTATTCACAAGCACCACGAGTGGCACTATTCATGGCACCACGAGTTGCACTATTCACGCCACCACGAGTTGGCACTATTCATGGCACCACGAGTTGCACTATTCACGCCACCACGAGTTGGCACTATTCACAGCACCACGAGTGGCACTATTCATGGCACCACGAGTTGCACTATTCACGCCACCATGAGTTGGCACTATTCATGGCACCACGAGTTGCACTATTCACGCCACCACGAGTTGGCACTATTCACAGCACCACGAGTTGGCACTATTCACGGCACCACGAGTTGCACTATTCACGCCACCACGAGTTGGCACTATTCACGCCACAACGAGTTGGCACTATTCACGCCACCACGAGTTGGCACTATTCACGGTCCTCGCGTCATTGCAGAAATCCCAGTAAGGGTATTACGGTCTTTTGGTCGGTTTACTCTTACCTTAAGAGTCTTGCCCGAGCCTTTAGGGCATCATTCGACACTTAGAGAGTCTGAGAGAATAGGAGAAAGGGGAGAAGGCGATTCCAACCTAGGGCTTGTCTTTGGAAGAGAAATCAAAGGGTTTTGAGACCCTAGATCAACCTCAAGCCCGTTTTCTTCAAGATTTCGGTGCAGGCATTCGTGGAGCTCACGAATCAAGCTAGGGCAGCAACTCACAGCCATTTGGAAAGAGGGTTTCTTCCTCATTTCTTCAGGTCGGTACTTTTTACTACCCTCCTAGTTATAGTTCCTCTTTCCCCTTCTTTCCTCTTCATTTTCTTTCATTTACACATGTGCTATGAGATGGATGAATGGTAAATAGTAAATGGTGAATGGTGAATGGTGAATGGAGATGGGATGGGCGATTGGATGCCAATGGTTGTGTGTGATGAACAAATGGGGAAGGGCATTGTTCCAATAATGAACGTACATGTATGATTTGAGTAAAACCCATCTAGAAAAGCATGTTGTAGGATAAATCCATAATGAACATACCATGTTTGATGAAATGCCAAGGTGAACACAGTGAGCTGAAAATCTGGAAATGCATGCCTAATAAATTATGAATATTGCTAGGCACTATGATAGTGTGTTTCCTGCTTTCCCATAATGCTATGAATATTACATTACTCAATCTTTGTTGCTATATGTGTTGTGAAATTACCCAAATGTCATCTTTAAATTTGAATGCAAGTATGTACACGGTTCCCACGAGCACGGCATGCATGGCATGATTTATCGAGGTTTTCAAGAGCATGGTTAGAGGTGGGACATATCCTACGATATGTTTTACCTCGCTTTTCACAAGAAGACAAGAACCAACATTCCACGAGAGGTCTCCCCTCACTCACAAGTGCATATCATGAAGAAGGGTCTCCCTTCCCTCGCAAGTGCATACATATCATAAAGAAGGGTCTCCCTTCCCTCGCAAGTGCATTGCATAAAGAAGGGTCTCCCTTCCCTCTCAAGGCATCTCACAAGGACATCTCACAAGAATATCTCACAAGTTACATGATCACAAGCAAGCACGCATGACATGCATGACATGACACGACATACAAGAATCAAGCAAGATAGACATGACAAGCTTTCAAGTACAAAAGATATTTCAAGTCAAGTCAAGTGCACGATATTTCAAGAGGATTTATCGGTTTTCTACGAATTACAAGCATGATTATAAACTGCTTTACTTCCTTGGATGATGTGAATTGTTTCCGTTTGACATATGTAAATTGCTCCTGATTATGTATTGCTATTTCTACGCTATGATTGTTGGTTAGTATTTAGTACCCGCTGAGTATTCCATGCTCAGCCGTACTTCTTATGTCGACAGGTTCTGAGGGAGCTGCTGCCCCATTTGATGTTTGTGCTCCTGGTCCATGGGTGGAAGAGGAGTACGCCGAGGAGCCTTTGGAGGAACCTCCCGTAGAGGGTTATCAGTAGGTGGTGATTAGATTCTGAGTGGTTTAGCTGTGGGTGAGATGAGAGTTAGATTCATGTATTTTGGCGGGCATGTCTGCACTTTCTTTTGGAGACTTTTTGTATAAACTTGGATTTGCGTATGTATATACATAGAGGTTTGGTAGTCTTCCGCTGTGCTATGTTAGAGCATGTTTCCGCTGTTTTGTCCTCTATCGTATATGCTCTGTGGGTTTTGCAGGTTAGTTGTCAAACAAGTCATGATTAGTCGTCCAAAGTTCACTCTAACTCCTAGGGTGGGTTTTGGGGCGCTACAGAAGTGGTATCAGAGCTTAGGCTTTAGGTCTCTAGGGTCACTTAGAATCTTATACCACGGCTTGACAAGAGCATATGTCAGGAAACAAGTTAGGAAGAAAGTAAGTCGGAAGAGAGTCTTGATCCAAGTGTAAGACTAAACTTTAGTCTTAGTCAAAATGGTTGTTTCAACCAAGTACGAGCCTTAGGAACGCTAGAACACCAAAGTATAATATTATAAATACTCCGATGACTTAATGCGATGTATATTAGTATTATACAACTAATACAAATTGGATTATTGTGAAATGGCATTGAAGTAAACTGTGGTTTAAAGTTAGACTCATGTGGTGTTATTATTCTCAGGACTTGAGTCATGAGACGGAACACACGGGGTCGCGGACCACATACCAGAGCTTCCTCTTCTTCACGGGATGAGGATGAGCAGCCGGACCTCTCTCGAGCCTTAGGCTCTATTGCTGAGACACTCGCCATACTGGCGGCTCGACAGGCTATACCATCATCGGCGGCACCTACTCCACCGCCCGCAGCTCCAGTACATCGTGCCGCTGGAGTTGAGGCATTCAGGAGATTGAGGCCTCCACCATTCCATGGGAGTGTGGACCCTCTTGCTGCGGAGGCATGGATCCTCCAGATGGAGAAGATCCTTACGGTCCTCTCACCTACAGAGGAGGAGAGGGTAGCATGGGCTGCTTTCATGCTAGAAGGCGAAGCCCACCATTGGTGGTTGTCCGCACTGAGGACGAGAGATTTGACCATGCAGGGTCTACCTTGGACTTGGGAGGAGTTCAAGGATACTTTTTACAAAAAGTATTTTCCGATTGGAGCACGGGAAAAGAAAGAGAGAGAATTCATCAACCTTGAGCAAGGTTTGATGTCAGTGGCACAATACGAGGCCAAGTTCTCGGAGTTGTCGAGATTTGCGCCTCATATGGTTGCTACTGAGGCAATGAAGGCGAGGAGATTTGAGCAAGGGCTCAAGGATGTGATTATGGAGAAGGTGTCCTTTTTCAGGCATACTACCTACCCTGAGGTAGTAGACAAGGCCTTATTGGTCGAGGCCAATTCGGAGACAGTGTCCAAGAAGAGGGAGTGGGCGAGAGGCCAAGCTAGTAGTTCAGCACCTCCAGAGAGGCGGACTCGTTATCAGTATGCGTGGCCAGCACCATCGATGAGGCCTTCTTATGCGCCTCCAGCTCCACGGCAGTATGTGCCTCAGGCACCGAGACCTCAGGCTCTTCCAGCCCCACGGCCTGTTGCACCTCAGACGATGAGGTATGCTCCGCTTCCAGCCCCTCCGACTTATACACACGAGGTCTGCACTTCATGCGGCAAAAGGCATCCGGCAGGAGATTGTCGAAGAGCATCTGGTGGATGTTATCATTGCGGTCGCCAGGGCCACATGATCAGGGATTGCCCCAGTCGGCATTTATCAGGCTAGTCTCAGGGGATTAGTCCACCAGCACGCCCAGCAGGATCATATCAGGCGTCATCTCAGACTACCCGGTCTACACCACAGTCTCGCCAGGCGAACCAGGGGCGAGTTTTTGCCTTGACAGAGGGTGATGCACTTGCATCTGACGATGTGGTGCAAGGTACGCGTTTGGAGTTATTTTCCTTATTCGTGATGGTTATGTTATGTTTTATCCCATGTGTACGTACTTGGTATGCTATATATGTATATACCTATGTGTATACACTGTTGATGCTTGAATTGACGTAACTAGCTAAAATTTCAGGAGCCCTACTAGTCAATGAGTGTTTGGCTCGAGTGTTGATTGATACCGGGTCTACTCATTCATTTGTCTCGCCGAGTTTTTCAGAAGGCTTTTCTGTAGAGCCAAGTCAGCTAGAACTGGAGTTAGCCATTTCGACTCCTCTCGGCAAAACAGTATTGGCAGATAAAGTGTATGGAGATAGTGTGGTCCAAGTTGGGAGCCACGAGTTGGCAGTTGATCTCATCGTCCTTGGATTCCAAGACTTTGATGTTATATTGGGAATGGATTGGTTAGCAGCACATCATGGGCATGTAGCTTGCTTTGAGAAAATGGTACTCTTCAAGCCGGTAGAAGGAAAACCATTTCACTTTCGAGGGTTGAGAAGTAGAGACATTGCCCGCTTTGCGGCGTTGAGCTTAGCTAACCCTGAAGCAAAGGACTCATCGACTATTCCGGTTGTGAGTGAATTCCTGGATGTATTTCCAGAAGAGCTGCCAGGATTGCCTCCAGATAGGGAGATTGAGTTTGTGATCGAGCTTGCACCAGGCACAGCTTCTGTTTTCAGAGCTCCATATAGAATGGCCCCTATTGAACTCAAGGAGTTGAAGACTCAGTTGGAGGAATTACAAGGCCTTGGTTTCATTCGACCAAGTGTCTCACCGTGGGGTGCCCCGGTGTTGTTTGTTAAGAAGAAAGATGGCTCGATGCGGATGTGTGTTGATTACCGACAATTGAACAAAGTCACCATAAAGAATAGGTATCCCTTGCCTAGGATTGATGACTTGTTCGATCAGTTGAAGGGAGCGAGATTTTTCTCGAAGATAGATCTTCGATCGGGTTATCACCAGTTGAAGATTAAGGTGGAAGATGTTCCCAAAACTGCTTTCAGGACTCGGTATGGGCACTACGAGTTCTTGGTGATGCCTTTTGGACTCACGAACGCGCCGGCAGCCTTTATGGATTTGATGAACCGGGTGTTCCGGCCATATCTTGATAGGTGCGTGATTGTATTTGTTGATGACATCTTGGTCTATTCCCAGACACGGGAAGATCACACACGCGACTTATGCCTTGCTTTGGAGATGCTAAGAGAACACAAGCTATACGCCAAACTTAGCAAGTGTGAGTTTTGGTTGGAAGAGGTGGCATTCCTAGGCCACGTGGTTTCTGCAGAAGGTATCTCGGTGGATCCGAAGAAGATCGAAGCAGTTATGAGTTGGGCGAGGCCCAAGAGTGTTACCGAGATACGCAGCTTTCTTGGGTTGGCAGGCTACTACAGGAGATTCGTAGAGGGTTTCTCTAGCCTTGCAGCACCGCTCACTTACCTGACAAGGAAGAATGCCAAGTTTGTATGGAGTGATAAGTGCGAGATCAGTTTCACGGAACTGAAGAAGAGGCTTACTACAGCTCCTGTCCTTACAGTGCCATCCGGACCTCTTGGGTATGAGGTTTATAGTGATGCCTCACACGTTGGACTTGGATGTGTGCTTATGCAACACAAGAAAGTCATTGCCTATGCATCAAGGCAGTTGAAGGAGCATGAGAAGAATTATCCCACGCACGACTTGGAGCTTGCGGCGGTCGTGTTTGCACTTAAGATTTGGCGTCATTACCTTTATGGGGTGGAGTTCTATGTGTTCACTGATCACAAGAGTCTCAAGTATCTCTTTTCCCAAAAGGAGTTGAATCTAAGGCAACGGCGTTGGATGGAATTTTTGAAAGACTATGATTGTACCATTCAATACCACCCGGGTAAAGCAAATATAGTGGCAGATGCTTTGAGTAGAAGACCTCAAGGGTTGTTAGCACATATGTTGGTTCAAGAATGGAAGCTACTAGAAGATTTGGCAAATCTGGACATCAGTGTGAATGACTCTGTCCGTGGTCCTACCTTGGCAAATGTTACGGTTCGGCCGTACATTATAGATTTGATCCAAGAATATCAAGACATGGATGCTGAATTGTCGGCTTATCGGGACAAGGAAGTTGCTAAGGGTAGTGAGGACTTCTCTCTCACTAGTCGGGGTGCTATCACATTCAAAGGAAGGTTGTGTGTTCCGGCCAACGCAGATCTTCGACGAGAGATCATGGATGAGGCACATCGTTCGAAGTACACAGTGCATCCAGGGGGTACAAAGATGTACCGGAACCTCAAGAGTCACTTTTGGTGGCGGAATATGAAGAGGGATGTTGCGGAATATGTAGCACGGTGCTTGGTGTGTCAACAAGTGAAAGCAGAACACATGCGACCCGCCGGTCTATTACATTCCCTTCCTATTCCCGAGTGGAAATGGGAGAACATATCCATGGATTTCATAGTTGGCTTGCCAAAGACGGCAAGAAGCTCAGATGCGATATGGGTAGTAGTGGATCGTTTGACAAAGTCCGCTCATTTCTTACCCTACCGTACTACCTTCAACTCTAGTCAGTTGGCTGCACTATACATCAAGGAAGTAGTTAGACTACATGGGGTGCCAGTCAGTATTGTGTCAGATCGGGATCCAAGATTCACGTCAAGATTTTGGAAAAGTTTCCAAGAGGCTATGGGTTCCCAACTTGATTTCAGCACCGCCTTTCATCCACAAACGGATGGACAAACCGAGAGAGTGAACCAAGTCATTGAAGACATGCTTCGAGCTTGTACGTTAGATTTCAGAGGCAGTTGGGAAGAGCACTTGCCTTTGGTTGAATTCGCTTATAATAACAGCTATCAGGCAAGTATTCAAATGGCACCATTTGAGGCCTTGTATAGGCGAAGTTGTAGGTCTCCTCTCTATTGGGATGAGGTAGGAGAAAGGAAAGTGCTTGGTCCGGAGTTGATTGAGCAAACTGCAAACACAGTTAAGATCATCCGGGATCGATTGAAAGCCGCTCAAGATCGCCAGAAAAGTAATGCGGACACACGCCGTAGGGACTTGGAATTTCAAGTAGGGGATCAAGTTTTTGTGAAAGTATCGCCTAGCAAAGGGATCATGAGATTTGGGAAGCGAGGCAAGCTCAGTCCTCGGTATGTTGGGCCTTTTGAGATTATCACGCGGGTTGGTGAAGTTGCTTATCGAGTAGCTCTTCCACCTCACATGGCTGCAGTTCATAACGTCTTCCATGTGTCCATGCTTCGGAAGTATCTTGCGGATCCTTCGCATGTCATAGACTTGGAACAGTTGGAGATTCGAGAGGACCTCACCTTGATTGAAAAGCCAGTCCAGATTTTAGATCGAAGGAATCAAGTGCTTCGCAACAAGACAATCACTTTGGTTCTTGTGCAATGGCAACACCATGCTCGGGAAGAAGCTACATGGGAGCGTGAAGCCGAAGTCAAAGCAAAGTACCCAGAATTACTTGAATGAGTTTCTGTGTGAAGTCTGTATACGACTTGTAATGTTCTTTTTGATTTGTAATGCAAGTAGTGTCTGAATTTCGAGGACGAAATTTTTGTAAGGGGGGGAGGATGTAGAGCCCCAGACTTTTTCATGCTTAATACATGACACTTTCGTTGTCATCTTGCCTTTTTAAGAGGTATGATTAATAAATGAGGAAGAATTTAGAAATTTCGAAATGTCAGAATTGTTCATCTTCGAAGTACGAACACAACGCAAGTTGAATCGTCAAAATCGGACGAACGAGTCAAAAGATATGGCCAAAACAGTCTGTACCTGTAGGAAGTCGTGGCACAGACAACGTACTCTGATAACGTATACTGTTTGCATCCGTTGTACAACTCACCACGGGCACGTTGTACAACTCACCACGGGTACGTTGTACAAGCACCACGAGTTGGCACTATTCACGCCACCACGAGTTGGCACTATTCACGGACCACGAGTGGCACTATTCACAAGCACCACGAGTGGCACTATTCATGGCACCACGAGTGGCACTATTCACAGCACCACGAGTGGCACTATCCACGGACCACGAGTGGCACTATTCATGGCACCACGAGTTGCACTATTCACGCCACCACGAGTTGGCACTATTCACGCCACCACGAGTTGGCACTATTCATGGCACCACGAGTGGCACTATTCACAAGCACCACGAGTGGCACTATTCACGGACCACGAGTGGCACTATTCACAAGCACCACGAGTGGCACTATTCATGGCACCACGAGTGGCACTATTCACAGCACCACGAGTGGCACTATTCACAAGCACCACGAGTGGCACTATCCACGGACCACGAGTGGCACTATTCATGGCACCACGAGTGGCACTATTCACAGCACCACGAGTGGCACTATTCACAAGCACCACGAGTGGCACTATCCACGGACCACGAGTGGCACTATTCATGGCACCACGAGTTGCACTATTCACGCCACCACGAGTTGGCACTATTCATGGCACCACGAGTTGCACTATTCACGCCACCACGAGTTGGCACTATTCACAGCACCACGAGTGGCACTATTCATGGCACCACGAGTTGCACTATTCACGCCACCACGAGTTGGCACTATTCATGGCACCACGAGTTGCACTATTCACGCCACCACGAGTTGGCACTATTCACAGCACCACGAGTTGGCACTATTCACGCCACAACGAGTTGGCACTATTCACGCCACCACGAGTTGGCACTATTCACGGTCCTCGCGTCATTGCAAAAATCCCAGTAAGGGTATTACGGTCTTTTGGTCGGTTTACTCTTACCTTAAGAGTCTTGCCCGAGCCTTTAGGGCATCATTCGACACTTAGAGAGTCTGAGAGAATAGGAGAAAGGGGAGAAGGCGATTCCAACCTAGGGCTTGTCTTTGGAAGAGAAATCAAAGGGTTTTGAGACCCTAGATCAACCTCAAGCCCGTTTTCTTCAAGATTTCGGTGCAGGCATTCGTGGAGCTCACGAATCAAGCTAGGGCAGCAACTCACAGCCATTTGGAAAGAGGGTTTCTTCCTCATTTCTTCAGGTCGGTACTTTTTACTACCCTCCTAGTTATAGTTCCTCTTTCCCCTTCTTTCCTCTTCATTTTCTTTCATTTACACATGTGCTATGAGATGGATGAATGGTAAATAGTAAATGGTGAATGGTGAATGGTGAATGGAGATGGGATAGGCGATTGGATGCCAATGGTTGTGTGTGATGAACAAATGGGGAAGGGCATTGTTCCAATAATGAACGTACATGTATGATTTGAGTAAAACCCATCTAGAAAAGCATGTTGTAGGATAAATCCATAATGAACATACCATGTTTGATGAAATGCCAAGGTGAACACAGTGAGCTGAAAATCTGGAAATGCATGCCTAATAAATTATGAATATTGCTAGGCACTATGATAGTGTGTTTCCTGCTTTCCCATAATGCTATGAATATTACATTACTCAATCTTTGTTGCTATATGTGTTGTGAAATTACCCAAATGTCATCTTTAAATTTGAATGCAAGTATGTACACGGTTCCCACGAGCACGGCATGCATGGCATGATTTATCGAGGTTTTCAAGAGCATGGTTAGAGGTGGGACATATCCTACGATATGTTTTACCTCGCTTTTCACAAGAAGACAAGAACCAACATTCCACGAGGGGTCTCCCCTCACTCACAAGTGCATATCATGAAGAAGGGTCTCCCTTCCCTCGCAAGTGCATACATATCATAAAGAAGGGTCTCCCTTCCCTCGCAAGTGCATTGCATAAAGAAGGGTCTCCCTTCCCTCTCAAGGCATCTCACAAGGACATCTCACAAGAATATCTCACAAGTTACATGATCACAAGCAAGCACGCATGACATGCATGACATGACACGACATACAAGAATCAAGCAAGATAGACATGACAAGCTTTCAAGTACAAAAAGATATTTCAAGTCAAGTCAAGTGCACGATATTTCAAGAGGATTTATCGGTTTTCTACGAATTACAAGCATGATTATAAACTGCTTTACTTCCTTGGATGATGTGAATTGTTTCCGTTTGACATATATAAATTGCTCCTGATTATGTATTGCTATTTCTACGCTATGATTGTTGGTTAGTATTTAGTACCCGCTGAGTATTCCATGCTCAGCCGTACTTCTTATGTCGGCAGGTTCTGAGGGAGCTGCTGCCCCATTTGATGTTTGTGCTCCTGATCCATGGGTGGAAGAGGAGTACGCCGAGGAGCCTTTGGAGGAACCTCCCGTAGAGGGTTATCAGTAGGTGGTGATTAGATTCTGAGTGGTTTAGCTGTGGGTGAGATGAGAGTTAGATTCATGTATTTTGGCGGGCATGTCTGCACTTTCTTTTGGAGACTTTTTGTATAAACTTGGATTTGCGTATGTATATACATAGAGGTTTGGTAGTCTTCCGCTGTGCTATGTTAGAGCATGTTTCCGCTGTTTTGTCCTCTATCGTATATGCTCTGTGGGTTTTGCAGGTTAGTTGTCAAGCAAGTCATGATTAGTCGTCCAAAGTTCACTCTAACTCCTAGGGTGGGTTTTGGGGCGCTACAACCATGCTATCCACTTTACCAACAACAAGTGCTCTGTTATGGATGACAAAGGTGTGTGTGTGTTGGAAGGGTCAAGAACCACTGATAACTGCTATGGTTTAATTCCTAGTATTGGTTCTTCTCAAATGTGCAACAGGGCTAAAGTTGAAGAAGTTGAACTGTGGCACAGGAGGCTAGGTCACATGAATTTCAAAGACCTAAGCAAACTCTCAAAACACGAGCGTGTGAGAGGTGTGCCAAAGCTAGGGAAGCCCTCTACTGCTGTGTGTGGGCCATGTCAAATTGGCAAACAAATTAAAAGCCCACACAAGAAGGCTTCAAATATCGCTACCTCACACCCACTAGAACTAATACACATGGATCTTATGGGTCCAACTTGAACTGAAAGTCTAGGAGGAAAGCAATATATCCTAGTGATGGTTGATGATTTCTCAAGGATGTCATGGGTGGCATTTATAAGAGAGAATTCGGATGCATTTGAGAACTTCAAGAACATCTGCTTAAGAGTGCAAAATGAAAAATGGTGCCCTATCACTCGTATTCGAAGTGATCATGGAAAGGAATTTGAAAACTCCAAGTACAATGAATTTTGTGATGAGCATCAAGCATGAATTTTCAGCACCAATAACACCTCAGTAAAATGGTGTGGTGGAAAGAAAGAACAGGGTGCTTCAAGAGATGGCTAGGGTGATGCTTCACAGCAACAACCTGGTTGCTCATTTCTGGGCTGAAGCAACTAGCACTGCATACTATACTGTTAACAGAGTCTACACTAGGCCCGAAACTAGGAAGACACCTTATGAGCTGTGGTACAACAAGAAATCCAATGTCAAGTACTTTCGAGTATTCGAAAGTAAGTGCTATATCCTTAGGGATAGAGAGCAATTGGGTAAATTTGATTCCCGGAGTGATGAAGGGATTTTTCTTGGATATTCCACAAATAGTAGAGCTTATCGAGTGTACAACTTGAGAACCTCTACTGTTATGGAGTCCATAAATGTGGTGGTTGATGACTCAGGATCTGAGTCCTTACAACTAGAGAATGAAAATGCTGATGAAGGTGTGAAAATTCCAATATCTAAATCAGATGATGAATCACCTCCAAAGTCACCTCCTAAAAAACCTACACATCCTAGGGTTATGAGGCCTCAGTCCTCAACTAAAATTATTGGAAACTTTGAAAGTGGAGTGAGAACTCGAAAACAAGTTGAAAATAAAGTTAGTCACTTTTGCTACACTTCTACATTTGAACCCAAAAATGTAACTGAAGCTCTCACTGATGAAAACTGGATAAATGCCATGCAAGAAGAGCTCAATCAGTTTGCAAGGAATGATGTGTAAATTCCTAAGTAGGTGTTGGCAAATTCCGTGATCATTAGATAGGTCATGTGAGTCGAGTCGTGTTCAAATTGTCAGAAGAGAAGAGCTAAAGCATAAAGAAGATTGAAGAAAGTGAAGAAAAAGCTCCTACTCTGGATCTAGAAAGGTAATGGACTTAGAGACCCCTACCTAGGTTGGATTTGACGTAGATAACTCTAAACATACCTAGGAGGATAGTTTTAAACCTAACAAAGTTGTTTGATCTTAGTTGAATCAAATAAACATGAAAAGAAAAATGGTTTGAAAAAAAATTCTGTCTCAACCGATCGCTCGGTGTTGAGACCGATCGATCGGTGGCCTACCGAGCGATCGGTGGCTATCGACTGGACAAAAAATTTGAATGGGGTATTTTTCCAGAGAGGTGATTTTTAACCGAGCGATCGGTTATGAGCACCGAGCGATCCGTTTTGGACCGAGCGATCGGTAATGAGCACCGCTCGATCGGTCCCCGTAAAAAGAATTTTTATTTTTCTGGATTCTTTTTTTAAACCCTATATAAACAACTTTTTGGAGTCTTATTTCGGATCTTTGTTTATTTTTGAAATAGTAGAGGTCTGAGAAACTCCTCTAGGGTTTTTCCTCTTGTTCTTTTAGATCTTTGTTGATCCCTCCTCTTTCTTTGATCCTAGAGAATGCAAGTATAGATCTAAACCTTTGATCTTGCATTGTGTGATCTCAGATCTATATGAGATCCCTCTAGGATTTGAAACTTCCTAAATTGATTCACAACCCTACACCTTGTGTGTGTATTCGGTGTTTGATCCGGAGCCTTCGTGGAAGGAGATCGATCATGTGTGATCGTGGTTTTGAAGTAGCTTGAGAAGATTTGGTCGGTATGGAACCGAAGTTGCTACGGCGGAGATCGAACCTGCTGGTTCGTGGAAATCAAGAGTAAGAGTCTATATCTAGGAACGTCATTTCTGTTTTGGTAAGGTCTTGTCTTGTACTTGAAATCTTTTCATAGTGAAGTTTGTTGCTGGACGAGGTCCCGTGGTTTTTTTCCCGTTAGGGTTTTCCACGTAAAAATTTTTTGTGTTTGATTTGTGTGGATTGTCTAAGTGAATTGTTCATTGATTTCTAAACATATTAATTGAAAAATTAAAATTTGTTAGAAATTATTAGATAGACCTATTCACCCCCCCTCTAGGTCTTAGAGATCATTGATCTGGATAAATTTCAATTGGTATCAAAGCTTGTTCACTAATAAGGCTAATCCCTTAAGTGTGATCCTGTATTATCCGTGATCATGAGTACTCTAAGAGAAGGTGGATCCGTCTCTCGTCCCCCACTTGTTGATGGGAATAATTATGCATACTGGAAAGCTAGAATGAGAGCCTTTCTCAAATCAATTGACGAGAGAATTTGGATGTCTATACAGAATGGGTGGACTACGCCCATAAAAACTGTAGATGATTTGACTGTCGTCAAATATTCTAATGAATGGACCAGAGAAGAGCTTGAGTCAAGTGGATGGAATACTAAAGGTCTCAATGCTATCTTTACTGCAGTCACTGCTGAGGAATTCAGACGAATTTCTTCATGTGAAACAGCAAAGGAGGCTTGGGACATTCTTGAAATTACCCATGAGGGTACTACCACTGTTAAAATCTCAAAACTCCAAATGTTAACCACCAAATTTGAACATTTAAACATGGATGACAATGACACTTTTGATGAATTCTATGCAAAACTTAGTGACATTGTCAATGCTAGTTTCAATTTAGGTGAAAAAATATCTGAGTCCAAAATAGTTATAAAAGTCCTTAGATCTCTCCCTGAGAGATTTCAACCCAAAGTCACTGCAATCGAAGAGAGTAAAAATGTTGACTCTCTGAAGATTGAGGAATTGGTTGGTTCACTCCAAACCTATGAACTCAATCTCCGTCCATCCAAGAAGAACAAATCTTTAGCCTTGAAATCTATCAAGGAATCTTTGGATGAGGATGACAGGGATGGAGATATGAATGAGGAAGAAATGGCTCTCTTCGTTAAAAAATTTCAAAAATTTTTTAGAACGAAAAAGAGGTTTAATCCCAAAACAGGGAGGGAAATCTTTTGAGAAGTCAAAGTCTAAGCCCTGGGAAAACAAGAAAAATTCCAAGAGTGGCGACAAGAAATCCCAAGGTGTTCAATGTTATGAATGACATGGCTTCGGTCATATTTCACCTAACTGCCCTAACAAGAAGAAGAGTAAGGGCAAGGTGATGAATACCTGTTGGGATGACAGTGATTCTGAGAATGAAGAATCGGACAGTTCTTCTTCAAGTGAAGATACTGGAAATCATACGGCTTTCACTGTTTCCCTTTCTGGGATTCTTGAGACTACCTCTGCGGTTGATGAAAAGGATAGAAGTGATGAGAGTGTTCATACTGAGTCTAGTGATGACATACAGAAGAGTCAAACTGACTCTGAAAGTGATGAAGATTTGAAAACAACTTATGATAAGTTGTATGCTGAAAGTTTGAAACTGACTAAAACAAAAATCTCTTTGAGCAAAAAACTCAAAATCATTCAAAATGAAAGAGATACTTGTAAACTAGTAGCCGAAGAGAAGAGTGCTCTAAGTACTCTCAAATGTATGTTATAAGACTAAAATTGAGGAGGTTGATTTGTGGCACCGAAGACTAGGTCACATGAACTTCAAAGACCTATGTAAAATCTCTAAGCAAGAGCTTGTAAGAGGTGTTCCCAAACTAGGAAAGCCTTCTACTGCTGTGTGTGGGCTATGCCAAATTGGTAAACAAATTAGAACCCCACATAAGAAGACTTCAAGTATTGCTACTTCATATCCACTGGAATTAATTCATATGGATCTTATGGGTCCTACAAGAACTGAAAGCCTAGGTGGAAAGCGATACATCCTAGTCATGGTTGATGATTTCTCAAGAATGTCATGGGTGGCATTTATAAGAGAGAAATCAGATGCTTTTGACAATTTCAAAAGTATTTGCTTGAAAATTCAAAATGAGAAAAGATGCCCAATCACTCTAATTCGAAGTGATCATGGAAAGGAGTTTGAAAACTCTAAGTACAACGACTTTTGTGATGAGTCGGGTATCAAACATGAATTTTCTGCACTTATTACACCTCAACAGAATGGTGTAGTAGAGAGGAAGAACAGGGTTCTCCAAGAGATGGTTAGAGTTATGCTTCATAGCAACAATCTAGCTTCTCATTTCTGGGCAGAGGCAGTTAACACTGCTTGCTATATAGTTAATAGAGTTTTTGTAAGACCTGGAACAAGGAAAACCCCATATGAGTTGTGGAATAACAAGAAACCCAGTGTCAAGTACTTTCGAGAATTCAGAAGTAAATGCTATATCCTTAAGGATAGAGAGCAACTGGGCAAATTTGAATCCCGGAGTGATGAAGGGATATTTCTTGGATATTCCACCAACAGTAGAGCTTATCGAGTGTACAACTTGAGAACCTCTACGATTATGGAGTCCATAAATGTAGTTGTGGATGACTCTAGTGTTGAAAATGTGCAACTTGAGGATGATGATAATGCTGGAAATGAAAATGTTGAAACTTCTTCAACTCCACTTATTACTAAGCAATCATCTCCATTAAAACCCACACATCCTAGGGTCATAAGTCCTCACAACTCCATAGATATAATTGGTGATCTTAAAAGTGGAGTGAGAACAAGGAAACAAATTGAAAATGAAGTTAGCTACATTTGCTATACTTCATCTTTTGAACCCAAGAATGTAGTTGAAGCCCTTGCAGATGATAATTGGATCAATGCAATGCAAGATGAGTTACTTCAGTTTACTAGGAATGATGTTTGGTATTTAGTACCTAGGCCTAACAATACAAATGTGATAGGTACCAAATGGATTTTCAAGAACAAATCTGATGAAAAAGGTACTATCATAAGAAATAAGGCTAGGTTAGTTGCACAAGGATACACCCAAATTGAAGGTATTGACTTCGATGAGACCTTTGCACCTGTAGCCAGGCTAGAATCAATCAGAATTCTTCTAGCTGTGGCTTGCCATATGAAATTCAAGTTGTTTCAAATGGATGTTAAGAGTGCCTTTTTGAATGACATTCTACAGGAAGAAGTCTATGTGGAACAACCAAAAGGGTTTGAAGATCCACATCACCTTGATCAAGTTTATCGATTAAAAAGGGCCCTCTATGGTTTAAAGCAAGCTCCAAGAGCTTGGTATGAGAGGTTGACTACTTATCTCTTGGAAAAGGGATTTTCGAGAGGGGGAGTAGACAGAACCCTTTTTATAAAAAATGTGAAAGGTGATATTTTCATTGCCCAGATCTATGTTGATGACATTGTGTTTGGTACCACATTAGACTTACATGCTCAATCATTTGCTGAACAAATGAAGAATGAATTTGAAATGAGCATGGTAGGTGAGCTGAATTTCTTCCTTGGTCTTCAGATCAAGCAAATTGATTCTGGGATCTCAGTATCTCAAATCAAATATGCTAAAAATCTGGTGAAGAAATTTGGTATGAGTTCTGCTAAGCATGCTAGGACTCCTATGAGTTCTACAACAAAACTTTGTAAAGATACTTTAGGCAAGGATGTTGATCAAACTACTTACAGAAGCATGATTGATAGTTTGCTCTACCTAACTGCTACTAGACCAGACATTGCCTTTAGTGTTGGAGCATGTGCTCGCTATCAAGCAAGCTCAAAAGAGTCTCACTTACTTGTAGTCAAGCGTATCATTAGATATGTAAGTGGAACTCCATCATTTGGCCTCTGGTATTCTTTTGATACCAATGCCACAATAGTTGGATATTCCGATGCCGACTGGGCCAGAAATACTGATGATAGGAAGAGCACCTCCGGAGGATGTTTCTATATTGGAAACTGCTTACTTGCTTGGCTTAGCAAAAAGCATAATTCAATTTCATTTTCCACTGCCGAAGCTGAGTACATAGCAGCTGGCAGTTGTTGTACTCAACTTTTGTGGATGAAGCAGATGTTGCATGATTACGGGATTGAACAAGGCACTATGACTGTGTATTGTGATAATTAAAGTGCTATCAATATTTCCAAAAATCCCGTTCAACATTCTCGCACAAAACACATTGACATTAGGCATCACTTCATTCGTGATTTAGTTGAGCAAAATGTTGTGTGTATTGAGTATGTCCAAACAGAGAAACAATATGTAGCACCCCGGACTTTTTCATCCTTAATGAATAGCACCTTCGTAGCTAATTGGCCGTTTTTGTAGTCTAATTAATAAATAAGGGAGAAATCGGAAATTCCGAAATGTCAAAAATGTTCATTTTCGAAAGACGGATCCAACGCAAGTTGAATCGTCGAAATCCGACGAGCGAGTCAAAAGTTATGGTCAAAACAGTCCAGACATACAGAGCACCGATTGCTCGGTCTAGTCAGCGATCGATCAGTAGCTATCGCACGGTCAGAAATTTTGTATGGGGAAATTTTCCAGAGAGTGAGTTTTTGACCGGTCGATCGGTCATAAACACCGATCGCTCGGTAGGCAACCGATCGATCGGTCATAACCACCGATCGCTCGGTCTTCGTGTTTTTCAGAATTTTCATTAAGGGCTTTTTCATCTTTTGGGGGTTAAACCCTCTCTCCTTAAGGCTTGCCCGAGCCTTAGGGCATCATTCACTATACTTAGAGAGATTTGGAAGATAAGAGAGAAGAGAAAAGGGTTTCCTAAACCTAGGTTGCTTTTGGAGAAGAAATCAAAGGGGTGAAGACTCTAGATCGTCCCCAAGCACGTTTTCTTCAAGATTTCAACTCAAGCTCGGTTGGGGTGCATTCTCAAAGCTAGGGCAGCCCTCACTCACGTTTTTGAAAGGGATTTCTTCCCCAACTCAAGCTTCTTTCAAGCAAAGGCTTCATCTTTCAAGTTGGAGCTTCAATCAAGGTCCCTAGCAAGGATCAAGCCTTGATTCAAGGTTAGTACACCCTACTAACTTACCCTAGCAAAAATCTAGGTTTTCTATATAAAAACATGATTCTTTATATTATGTTTTCCTCCTTATGAAATGTGTTATCCCCCACTAAATATAAACAAGGTGAGGAAAATGGTGTGGATGCATGGATGAGAGGTTGATTGAGGCGATGGGATGCCGAATGTATGGTGTATGAATGTGTGGTGTGAAGAATGGAAAATGGAGGATGGGCATTTTACCAATAATGAACATACCTTGATTTTTAGATGGAAAGTAGGCACTAAAAAGAAGAAGATGAACCATTAAGGAACCTTGCATGTTATGTGTTTAACAAAATGCCTAAACTAGGAATAAATGACATAAATGAAGGAAATTAAAGTAGGCCTTATACATGTGTTCTTATGAATGATGAACTATTCAAATGCCACGTAGATTACTCAAATTCCTATATGGTTATACTGTGGATTGAATTGCTATACACTACTCTTCATGTCATATTGTCATCATGATATTACAAGTGCTACACACACCACACATGCATGCATGAAACCGGGTTTTCCAAGATTGTATTTGTAAATGATGAATCAAGAACATGACAAGGAGGTTGGTAGCCCAAGGAAGGGTGCTAGCCTCTGGCTCACAAGAGAAATGGAACAAGAACATGACAAGGAGGTTGGTAGCCTAAGGAAGGGTGCTAGCCTCTGGCTCACAAGTATACAAGTCAAGAACAAATCAAGACATGAAATACAAGACAAGACACGACACACATACATGATTTGACCGAGACACGAAAAAGGTTTCCGAGACATGAGTTTTACCGAGGTTTTTGCATTCATACACGCATGTCAAGATATGGCTATGTATCTTATGCTTTCACTATTGCTTTAAATTAATATCTTGTATTGCTCACTGTTGTTATTCTTTCGCTATTGTTAGGGTTAGCTAGTAGTTTGTACTCACTGAGTATTCCATGCTCAGCCGTACTTTTATGTCGGCAGGTACTGTGGATGTCCTCGACCCCGAGCCTTGGGTCGAGGAGGAGTATGTAGAGGAGAGGGAGCCACCTATCCCATGGCAGTCTCTGGAGGATGGGGACTTGGAGGTGTGGCCATACCTCGACCACTGTGAGAGGAGAGGGTTAGAGAGTTTCCTTTTGTATTTTGATAGGTGGCATGTCCACGCTTTACTTTGACCTGTATTTTGTATATTTAACGGTTGGATACGTTTAGGGAGTATAGAAGAAAGAAAAGTTGGCTTTATGCTTCGCCTTATGTATAGTTTCCAGTAACAAAAAAGCCGTCTGATTATCATTGTATTATATTATGTTTAGCCTCTTGCATTACAGGATGGTTTGACAGGTACACGTAGTCACCTCTAAAGTATCCCTTAACTCCTAGGGAGTATTTTGGGGCGTGACACAATATGCAGACATTCTCACAAAACCCTTAGATTCCCTTAGGTTTGAATTCCTTAGGATTCCTTGGTGTGCGGTAGTTAGTGTGGTGTGCTTTTCTTCATACCTAGGTGTTATTCTTGGTGGATGTTAAGTCATCGAGCTATTTTTTGTTGTTTCCTTTAATTATAAAAATCCAAAAACCTTCAAACAATTGAAAGGTTGCAAAAATAATGTTTTGTATGACCTTCTTCCTATCATATGCTTAAAGTTATTTCCTTTGAAATCATAATTGATATTCATTCCACGGGTAAATCTATCATAGATTGTGTACATAAGGATAGTTCAACTATTATTTTCTATCTGGTGATTTAAAAATGGTCATGGTCCCAACTCAGTAGAGTTTTAAGTAAATAAGGATTTATGTGTTTGCACACCCCTCTAACTATTTTTGAGATGGTATTAGTTCCTATTTATCGAGTTCCTAATATTAGATCATATATTCCTATTTAATCATCTAGTATAACCAAAGTGATTAAAATCCATAAATAGGCCCCCTAGTTTTTAAAAAAAAATAAAATTATTGCATGGAAAGGACTACCTTTGAGTTTTTTTGTGATAGCTGCTAATGTAATCAAACAGTGAGAAATGGCTACCAGACAACAGTAGGTCTCTATATGTTTGCCTAGTGTGAAGCCATCCACTGTCATTAGAGAGTGCTTACCTATCTCACTTTGAGTGAAAGTCACCATTTCCAAAGAAAAAGATAATGTGCTAAAATTTGATCAATAAATGAAGTAACCTTTATAGATCACATTTGGGGTAAACATGCTCATCGTAAATTCTTGGATGGTTCTTGGGTTTAATTCTAGTTTTTGAACAGTCTAAAGAGTACCTTTTGCTATACATATCAAAAGCTTGTTTGTGTTAATGACCTCTCAGAGTCCAGGTTATGAAGTTTAATATTACACACACTACTTCGGAGCATTTTTTTACTCTAAATGTGGATTTGATGCAAAAATCAAAATTATCACTCATGACACTACAGTTTCTTACCAGATCCTTATCATAACTATTCTTGTAAGATACTTCTTGTTAAATTTTTCTTGATTTTTGATGAAATACATGTTTGCATAAGTGCATAGTTTTTCGGAGATTTTTAGTTGACAAAAAAGTAGAGTCTGGCTTTTGGTGAGGGGGAAAAATGTATCATATAGTACAAATTTCAGAAAATTTTCCAGCCCACCGAGCACTCGTGTTATGACCGAGTCGATCGGTCTTTCGTGAACAGGGTTATAAAACCCTTCATTTCTCGTTTCCTATGATTTTGTGCTCCGAACTCTATATCTACCCTCTGTCCCTTCTTCTCCAATTCTCTCTTACGTTCATCTCTTTGCTACTCCAAGGGTTCCTAGCATCTAAAAAGGTAATATTTAAATCATTCTTGATTTTGGTTTACTTTCACATCTAGGGCATCGAAAATTTCATCATTATTTCCTCCTACCCTTAGTTATTCTTGCATTCCTCATTCCGGTGTCTCTAAAAACGCCGGAGATTGGTCCTCATAACCAAGAGGACCTCTATAGGAAGAGAACCCATGGACCATACTCTTTCACCCAATAGGATGCAGGGGATTTTCAATACGGTGATGACCAATACGTAGAATGGTGGATCTAATACTGAAAATCGCCTAAGTCTTGACAGATAAAAAACCGGAAAACAAAGGGAAAAGGCTAGTTCATCTTCAAAAGTTCTATTGGGTCCCTTCATTTAGCCCTAGTGTGCTC
>JABCRI010001178.1:0-48532 GCA_015143295.1 Tetracentron sinense | reverse complement strand
CAATAAATATAAATAATATGTAGAAGGAGCTAGCACATTTATTGATCCAAGGCTAACTACATGAATAGGGGTATTTACAGTAAGTTTAGGACCATGAAGAGTGATATTATCATTAGATCTGAACCAGGAATCGGAGATAATTAAAAATGTAAGGTCGCAGCCGCGGCTCTCGAGATCAAATATCTAAACATTAATTACGGAGAAAACCATAAATGAGTTAATACATCCAGGACTCATAAATATAGAATTTAGGGGAAAATGAAACGCTTGAAATTATTTGAAACTCATTTTCCCCCCGCTTTTACATTTTTTTACTCGAAGCTTTGACCCCAAACGATTATTCCCGCTAAACTTCTTCACGCAAGTTGTAGATCTTTGACGGCTTTGAATGATGTACTGATAAGACCCTAGAATCAGACTTATGGTCACAAAAGGTTATGGGCCAAATACTGAAACTATATTCTATTCTCTAAGTCCAATACAAATCCGAAACCTGAATTCACTTCAATCAGAACTATCTTATCTCCAGAATGCTTAGCAGGGTTTCAAATCACCATTTGATTTATTATTACAATCTAATAACATAAAACCCATCATTCTATGTAGCCTAAATATCAATGAGGTATCTAAGTGTTCTTCTTCAAGGAAAACTTGCCTGGGGTTCTCAAAGATTCTAATCCTTAAAGGGCTTACCAATTTAATATTATATACCTATCCCTATAGAATTACTAGAGGTTTGAATCATCCAACGAAATAGTACTCACAATTAATTTCTAAAGGCTTGATTACTCCCGCAATAACTAAGGGTGGTCCCTTACAAACCCTACCATGATATCATTATATCAAGAATCTGAAGCTTGACTTCATTAGGGTAACCCAAAATTCACTAGGGGAGGCCAACTTGATATACATCCTTGATTAAACTCAATAAATCAAAGAGAAGCTAGCCTAGGCTCTGATACCCTGAAAGTATGCATTTTTTTAATTTTAGAACAAGACAGGTTCTTAGGAGCAATCCATGAATCCCCGATGCTGACGTAAGATTCTAATTGATTTTTTATTCAACTAAGGTAAAATAACATTCACACCCTTTTCGACTTTAAAACTCTTAATTAAATGCACATTAGAATACGTACTCGCAAAACTTACTCGTGTCAGTCTCTTCGTTCACACGATACCTTCCTTTTCCTTTAAAACGATTCTCTAAGGAAGCTAATGGCCCTGTCCCATTAGTTTCAGCATCTAAGTATCTGGAAATACCGTTCTTATCCTTTACTGACTTAAGAACCTTTCTTGATTACATAGATCCTTAATATCTGCTTCTTTTTCTCACTTTCCAAACTAGAACAACAAGAGAAAAAGGGGAGGGGAAGGTGTGACCGGACCCCTTGGGATGAAGAGATGAGAGGGCCTGGCATTAGGGAGGATCAAGATTTCCAAACTGAAATTAATTATATGCCCACACCTTGGAGTCCACCCCTTATATAGAGATCCGTCTTGGATCTTCATCCTTACTAATCCCATAGGATTCCCTCAATTGTTTCCTTTATTGATTATGATGTCTCTCCTTAATTATAGATTAATCAAATAGAAACGTAACCTTATCCATCAGTAACCACTATTCATACCTTATCTACTTCCAATTCAGATTCCTTGATTAGCAGAAACTAATCGAATCTTTATCCACAGGATCTTTAATTAGTAACTAACTCTAACAACTAACCATTCCCAACCTAAGGAGAGTGTAATTAGAACTATTAAATAATTACTATTATTATCTCCTTAGTGTGCGTCTCACCCTAGGTGGGCCCCACTCCACGAGCCACCTAGGTTCCACCCTATTAGTCACTTTAATTATTCTTTTAAACATACTTTCCAATGGGTCCTACCCTTTTGTTTTTCACATCTAATGTGTATTCCAATCCACCTTTTAGAACTTCACTATACCATATATGATTACTTAGATAAATTACTTAATTAATTATAAATTAATTAATACTTAAGAAATTTCTTTGTTGTAGGGATTTAAAGGATCTCCTATTTCCGGTTGTGGGACCAAGTACTCACCTTTTGGTTAAAGGTTATACTAGTAAACACCTTTCCTACACTCCATTAGGATTATAAAATTTTATCTATATCTCTGGAACTTCTAACCAATCACAATTAATGTCCATTAGCACAATGGGATTACCTCCAGAAAATAAAGAATTAACTTGTAGGTATTTCTATCTCAGATTATTTACAATAATTCCCTTCCACATCTGATTTCACTTGTAAGCTTCCGGATTTGAACAATTCACTGTCTAGTCCCCTAGCTTATGAATAGAACCCTTTCTCATGATTACTTTTCATCGAACTGAACCACTAAAACACTTTTGATGAAACATAGAAAAGAACTGACACATATTATATATACTTTTCCATATTGAAAATATCACTTCGATAAGAGACCATTCTACCGAAAAGCACCAATACTGGATTTAACAGGTTAGTTCAACAGTAACTACCTTGATATCATTATCTCTAATTAAGGAATTGTAGATTCCTTATTGAGTGTTTACACACCTCTCCAAACATTGTGTACATGACCCAACGTACAGGAGTTAGTCCTGTGTATTGGGACATTGCCGAATTGCACATCAAAGCCATATAGACAGTGTTCTGAGAGGAGTTAACCTCTTCAGGTCTAGGACAATTTGTCAAATGGATAACCCTAATACAATCTGACAGTGTATTCCATAGATATCAACTAGTGACCGCGTTCAGTATTATGTACTTGGTACATATACTCACATGTTAGTCAAGAGTCACTACTCTCTGGGAATGAGATTCATCACACTATCTCATAGAACTACATATGTGCATGCCATGAAGAAGTACGGTGCCCAACCAGTAATTTAGAGGCTTCGAACAATATTAGGTTTACAAGGAACCGGAAAATCATATCTCCTCACAACCTTTGCATGATTTTCCTACAATGTTATCTATGGAACTTTAAATCTTCATCATATGATGACAGTAATTAATATAATTCCTTTTATTATGGTTGTGTGAATATGATGCTTGTCTATTCAACATAAAAAAGTCTCTTATTGGCTTCCGAAGGCATATATGTCGAACAAATCATTTGAGTGATTTTTAGAAGAGTGATTTCAATCTTATTTAGGCTCATTAGGGAATCTTGTATTTGGATTAAAATCCAATCAACTTCATACTTTGAAGAAAATCAAGAATTTGTGTATTCTTGTCCGAGAAGCCGGATAGCTTCAAGAAGTCAAGGGAGGTTATTCTCTTGCATCAAAGGTGGTGTCTTGGCCTGTGAAGGAAATTGTAAAGGTCAGGACTCGTCTAGAAGAAGTCTAATTGATTTGGTAATAAATCGTGTGAATCCTTTGAACTGGGCAACTGAAAGACGGGGACGTAGAAAAGTTTTCGAACCTCGTGAACAAACTTAGTGTTTGTAGCTCTTTTCTTTACTTCCTTAAATTATGGTTGTTGCATAACCTTAATTTTATTTATTCCGCAAAATAGATTGTAAGCACCCAATTTTTATAACCCCTTTCTAACCATGGTTAAAATCTTTTAACCATGGATACCCCCAGTCTAGTCCCCTAAACCCTAGGTAAGCCTCTAGTTAGTCTCAGGCCTCACCTTGAGTCAAAGCCTAGAAAACTCTGGTACCAAACCCTAACCCTAGGTAAACCCTAGCTAAACACTTGGTAAACCCTAGTTAAATCCTATGACTTAATCCTAGTTAAAATCCTAGGACTTAACCCTAGAAAACCCTAGTACCAAACCATAACCCTAGTTAAACCCTAGTATGAAACCTATGCCAAAACCCTAGCCCTAGGTAACCCTAGCCGAAAGCCCTAGGCAAGCCCTAGAGCCCTTATGGCTTGAACCCTTAGTCCATGGCCCTTAGTGGCCTAAATCCTTTGGCCTAAATCATAGTGGCGGTATATAGTCTACCGCCAACCCAGCTTTGCCTGGTTTAACAATGACGGTAGATCATCTACCGCCAATGTTCAAATTCCCAGTTTACAATCTGCGTAGCCCCTTACACACTCAACCATCCTCTCTCCCTTCAACTCAAAACCCTCACTTGACCTACAAGGGGTCCAACCAGAGCTCACACCTTCCCTATAATCCCCTCAAAGTCCCCAAGGCTCCCTTCTATAAAAACCCATCACCCACCACTGAAAACGGATGAAATTTTTCACAGTGGAACCCCTGTTGTGAAATCCCTTCACCTCAACCTCTTCAACACTCTGGTCTTGACCCCAGGACTCCTTTGGACCTCCCCCAAGCTTCCTCAGCCTTGCAACATCACCACGGTGTGCATCACCACCGTGCACAGGCCACAACCCATTCGACAGAACAGAGCAGAGGGTAGGGCACTCCTTACCCCATTTTTTCTTCTTAGTTTATCAATCATGTGAGCCCCTGGTCCTTTCCAAGGGACTTATTTGCTTTTTGCTAATATTTAGTTTGTAAACCGAACCCCCACTGGGTGTTCATCCACCGTGATCATAGGTGTGGTGAACCCCTACGGGTATAGCTCTCCCCTAAACATCTTAGACCACCACGGAGTTTCTGAGGGTTCCTCAGTTCATGAGGGAACCTCTGGAATCCCCGGTGCACAGCCCCCATGGGCAAAAATCCAATTTTGAGCAAAACCAGAAATGACGGTAAACTCAGTACCGCCATTCCTGGCAGTTTACTATTACAGCTTGGTTAGCCTACTTAGGTGGGTCTTGGTCCATGTCCAGGGCTTGGGTTGAACCCCTCTCCTCTCCCTTGACCTAACCTGGTCCTTTCAGGTCCATTGGTTAACACTAACCATGGTTAAAATTCAAAAGAAACAATCTTGTGTAGAGTGGTAGTAGACCATCTACCGCCATTCACATATTTGCTTATTTTGGTATTGGCGGTAGATCATCTTCCGCTAATCTGTGTTTTCAGGTGAAGCATCTTTGGATCATTTTGGGGCCCACTCCAGGCCACCCCTCGGGCCCACATAAGGCTCAATCTCCTCTCTGAAGTCTCCTTTTTAAATCCCTACTTTCAAAGCACCCAAGGTTATCCCCTAACCCGAGATATCAATGTGCAAACCAAAATTAAAATACAGTTACAGTGTCAGTAATCTAATTACCGACATTAATTATTTTTGATTCTGGACTTTTACAAGGGGCCCAGGTTTGGTAGGAGGCCACTTTAGGCCTTTCCTAGCCCGCTGGTCCCACTTTGGACTTAACCATATCCTTAACCATGGTTAAATGCACCATCAGTTAACTTTTAACCATTGTTAAGCACCCCTTAACCCCAAAAATCTTGGAAAAATCTCAAAAAATCAATGTGGACCATAAAACTGACCTTGGTCCATTTCTAAACCTGGTTAGCAACCCTAATCACGATTAGATCACCCTTAACCCCGGTTACCAGCCCTAACCATGGTTAAATCTGATTTTGGCCTACCGGGGCCTAAATCTAGTCTACCAAACTTACCCTTGGCCTACCGGGTCCCATCTTAGCCTACCGGGCTTAATCACACCTTGCTTAACTGTGGTTAACAATCCTAACCATGATTAGTTTGACTTAAACCCCGATTAGCAACCCTAACCTCGGTCAAACTCCGCCTCGGGCCTACCGGGTCCAAAACCCTAGTATACTGGACTACCTTAAGCCTACAGGGCTTGAACCTTTGTACTTGACCCACCTCGGTCAACTAATCCCTAGTCTACCAAATTAAGTCCATGTTAGCCACCCTTGGTGCACACACACACACACACTCCTAGCCTTGGCATAGGCTCACGTGCCAGAACTACGCTCGGTCTGATTTTACCCTGTGAGTACGTAGGTAACCCAACCCGAGTTCGACCCTAGTTAGCTTTTCCCCTTTTTGGATTTTTGTTAACTTAAACACTCTAACATTTGAACAAAGATTGACTTTAATTAGCTTATACCTAGGAAGTACGGAACTGTTGTAAAATGGAAGCCTCGGGGTGCCTAACACCTTCCTCGAACTTAATCGAACCACTTAACCTGATCTCAAGTGTAGACCAAGACCTTATCCAACTCTCGGGGGACTTATCCCTTTTGAATTAATATGTGGCGACTTTAAAACCCCATGAGTAAAATTTTGTGCTCACAGCTCTGGCAACTCTACAGGGGACTGTGTTATATTTTGGTTCAGTCTGGAACCTAGGTTTAAGCCAATTAAACCTCAAAATTGCTAAAATACCTAAGCGTTCAATTAAACACTAATCATTTTACATCTCTTGGTTAATTGTGTACTGTGTATCCATACATGTCATAGTAGTGTAATTATCCTAATAAACCTAGTAGACATGCTTATTACGTTAATGGCTACTGGATGAGCATCCTCAGTGTTAGTGGCTTAACAGTCTTGGAGGTCCGCGGAGTTATTCCTAGTGGGTGATTATCCTCATGGAAGGATTCTAAACGCCCCCACTTACACCAATCATCATTTTTTACGTATGTTCTATACCGGGGAGTTGCATATACGGTGTTGAGTGATCCCCTCATCCTACTAGGAACTTACTTTCATCAAAACCAGCATTCATACATATAGCCTAGGGTAGGGTATGGTCTACAAGCAGCCCACTCAGGGAGGCCTACTCTAAACTCTAACCTGCTTGCATCCTATACCTGTCCCCAATCGTGGTTGACTACCTGGTACATTCTACCCGGATAACTACCCACCCAGGGGCATGTAATGAGCCAAACCTGTGCTTGTAATAAATTATATCTCACCCTACTTCCTGACATAGCACATGGGGTTCAAATCCCAGGCAGACAAGTCTTCACTGGGCCTGTCCCCCACCTTGACCAAATGGGTTCCCCAGTTCTCGACAACTTCGGCTAAAGCACATTGGACCTCCGTCCGTCTGCCCTATCGGATCACATGTGTCTTATTACACCCAATCAATTCAAAAATAAAAAAAATATTACATCATCTTTTGTATTTCATCTGCATACACAGTACACTCATAGAGTCTGTATATTGTCTAGGGTAGATGGCAGGTCCTTCAAAAAATTATTCATTCAATGAGTCGACCGTCACGACCCGTGCATCTAACTTCCCATAGGGCATGTGATGACAACCTCCAGAAAATGATTGAGGCCTTTACCTCGAGTCAGCGTCTCGCTTGGGGTCAGTACTACAAAATCAGGACTATCCTAGACCTATCCGTGGTTAACCGGGACCTATGCCTTATGAACGCTGCTATCCAGTGTTGGAACCCATCTCACATGGTATTCTGTTTTGTTAAAAACAAACTGTGTCCAATACTGGAAGAGATTCAGTACATTCTAGGGTTAAACATAGACGGCGAAGCTATAGTACTGTGTTATATGATAACATACCAGGCAAACCTATCTAGGTTCTTGCATATCAAGCCTGTCTGCTTGCAGCCCGGCCCTAACAACTCTTTTGATCGGATACTCGTGTCTTTTCTTGAAAAGAAGTGCAAGCACAAGTGGAACCTTACTCCATTACAGTGGAACTTCTCGGTCTCAACGCCTTTGCACTGATAGCCATGTCTCAACTGGTATTCCTGAGGTTTCGTACACTTGTCAAATCAATTCTGGTCGAGATCATCGAGGACATGTACAACTCCTACTCAGTCGTACCAGTCATCCTAGCAGAGCTTCTCAGGGTTCTCAACCAGTCGGCAGACCATAGAAATGACATCTTCCATGCCAGTACACCTCTTCTATACCTTTGGTTAGTAGGACACCTGCCTATAATCATATCAGTACCGGACGATCTCCGTGAAGCTTACAGTCTACCTCGGAAGATTTCTCAGAATCAGGGCCCGAAAGCGACTACAGACATCAGAAGCTCTAGTAGCTTCTCCAAGCCTTGTCAGAGGAAGAGATCATATAGCAATTCAAGTGGCTTGTACTGAATAGGTTACCTCGTATCGTCATCACCGGCAGACGATGCATGATTCTTGTAGGTCTTACAGGCTTTGTAGTCTATACACCACTCCGAGTCCTCCAACAGTTTGGATTCCCTTAGCATATCCCAGTGATAGACCGACATGAAAATGATTGGATCACTTTCTCAGTGCACTCCGACGGCCTCACCCGACACTTCCAGATAGCTTGGCATAGCTCCAGACAAGAACAGTGGCTTGATTTTATGGTTACATTAGGGCCACCAACTGATTCAGCATACCAACAGTGGTTGGACAATCCTGATATTTTACCCGGTATGCCCGGATCCAGGGAACTACCCACACCAGTCTCAGCTCCATCACACAGAACCATACCCCTAGCTAAAATGGTGGTTCCCTGGAGAGACTTCTTCCTGGAGAGACAGCTCCAGATCCAGCAAAAATGAGAAAAGGCTACGGAAAGCCCAGCTAGTGTTCAGGCAGCAGGAAGCAGAGCAAAGCCATGAACTCCAAGCCATGCAAGAGCAGCTCAATGGTATGCCCTGGCCACTTGACTTCACGATCCCTGATGGGCCTACCTAGGATCGAGTCTTTTTCTTTTTTTTTGAGTCACACAATCTTGTACTCATTACACTCTTCATGCATCAATGAAAAATCATTTTTATCATCTTCTTCCTGTCATCATGCATAATTGTGATTAGTCGTTACATTCTTTTCAGTTGCATGAGCCAACCTGTGACTTGTTCTCTGATTGTGATTCTCACTGAAGCAGCAACCGTAGACGCAGTCTTAACAGATGTGTCAATCATAGAGATAGTACCTTGTATAGCCTGATTAGAGAGCGGTTCAAAGTTAATGGCAGAACCTACAGATCAGCACCAGCGAACCAGTGACCTCCTACAAGCTCATGATAGAGACATCGCAACTATACAATCAAAACTCGACAGTGTTCTGGAATCCTTGAAGATTCTAATTGGTGTCCGAACCGATGAACCCTCTACCTAGATCCCAACCGAAGAACCATTCGAGCAACCCATACCAGAGCCTCGTCTTCCCCCCCTCATCATACCTGATCCTATACCCGCAACAGGCGGAGGAGAAGAGTATGACCAATATGAAGAGCAGCCTAAAGCCTCACATGCCAATCAGGACCAACCATCATCTTCAGACCCTACTCCATCCCAGGGATCAACAGGAAGAGATCAAACAGATAAAAGAAGAGATGAAGAGAATGAAGGGTGCATCTACCAGTACCAGTCTATCTTTAGAAGACCTAACTTTCTCATCGGGGGATGCTGTTCCTGCAGGCTTCAATGTCCAAGACATTGATAAATACGATGGCTCGGGTAGTCCGAAACAACATCTGCAGTTATACTTGGGAGACATGCTCCAACACAACAAAAATCAGCCCCTACTCATCCAGTACTTTCAAAAGAGTCTGAAGGGGGTAGCCCTCACATGGTGGATGTCTGTTGATAAGAAGAAAGTCAAGAGTTGCCAGGATGTCATGGACTGCTTCGTGGGGCAGTATTCCTTTAACCGGAGCTCTGCTCTCAGAGGAGCCAACTTAAACAATTGAGCCAGCACAACAATGAATCATTTCTAGAATACACCACCCATTGGAGGGAGATAACAACAAAGATCCCAACTCCTATCCCTAAGAAAGAGCTGGCAAGCATGTTCATGGGCACTCTAAAATAGCCATACTCTACACTTATGGTGACCTTATCAGTAGTGGACTTTGGCACCATCATCAAGACGGGTGCTCGTATCGAGACTGCCATCAAGAGCGAGGCTATTCACTCCAGTCTATTACTTAATTCCCCCAAAGCAATAACCTCATCTAACAGGAACATCGGTCTCAGGGACCACAAAAAGAAGAAAGATGTACATATGGTTGCTTCCACAACACCTATCAGATTACCAGCACCAACAGCTCTGCATTAATCAGTTGTCAGAAACACCCGACCTAACCAGGGGCCAAACCGTCCCCCCAGAAACTTTACCCCTCTTTCATACACACTCAGCCAGTTGTTGGAATTCCTGACCAAGCAGGGCCTTATCAAATTAAGAGGCTCCACTCCTCTCTTGCCTCCAGACAAACAGAACAAGAACTATCATGCCGATAATCACTGCGCTTTCCATAGAGGCCCAGGACATGCTACAGACTACTGCATAGGCCTGAAGTGTGCCATCTAAGATCTCTTGGATGACAAAAAGATTGAGTTGACTCCTAGCAATACTAGCATCAATCAGGTGCTGCTATCCCCACATAATAATCACATCAACTTTATTCAGTCGGAAGAGCAGACTAATAGTCGATGATGGCATCATCAGGCCCTTTTACCGATCCCCTATCATAATTCCCTTCCCTTAGTCAAACGTCCAAGCCATCCAAGCTCCAATACAAATCCCTGCTCTTAAAGCTGAAGAAGAGCAAATTGTTTACACAATTCTCTATCCCGCCAATTGGCCTACAGCACCAGCTCAAGCCTCTACCTCTACAGGCCCTATCAAGATCCCTTACATCACATCTCCGCATTTCAACCTCAATTATGTACTGGCTCCTCGCTCCCTCATCCTTGAGAGTGAAAGCATAGCCTACCTTACCCGATCCGGCGGGATGTACCAACCTCTGACAGTTGAGTCGGTAAAAGAGAAAGCTAGGGTGTCAGACCCAGAAAATGAAGCAGCGGACTCTACAGTCCTGCTCAAAATATTGGAAAAAGTAGAAGAGTTCAATATCACCCAGCAGTTGGGCAAGACCCAGACATAGATCTCAATCTTGGGTCTCCTCTTAACATCAGAGCATCACAGGAACTAACTCCTCCAGGTATTTAACAATGCCCATGTAACACCAGACATCTCACCTGAGAAGTTGGGGCAGATGGTGGGGCAAGTGCTTGAATTTAGAATCATCTCTTTCATAGATGAGGAAATACCGGACGGAGACAGGGATCACACTCGGGCCATATACATTGCAATTTAGTGCACGGACAGAACATTACCATCAGTACTCATCGACAATGGCTTCGGCCTAAATGTCTGCACACTTTCTACACTGTAAAACCTGGACATGAACCTCACTCAAGTGAAGAAGAGACCCATGACTATCAGTGCTTTTGACAATACAACTAGATAGAATTTTGGTGACATTGATTTGACCATCGGCGTTAGACTAGCTCAATTCATGACGAACTTTTAGGTTGTAAATGTGCCAGCCTCATTCACCTTATTGTTAGGGAGGCTGTGGATCCACACGGCTGGAGCCATTCCCTCCTCTCTCCATTGGAGAATCAAATTCATCCAAGATGATCACCTAGTCATCATTCCTTCTGAGGAGTTGACAAGTTCATTCAGGGCGTCCAAGAGCTGGGACAAGGCACTCCCTTCTTGACATTCCAGTTCGAGCAGGTTAGTTCTATCGCCCAGGTAGAACAGCAGGGTAAGTAAGTAGTGTCGCCATTTATCATAATGATGGCCAAAATGAACTATCAGCCAGGGAAGGGCCTGGACGCCAAGAATCAGGGCATGAAGAAGAGATACACGCCTCCTCGCTACACATCCTCCTTCGGATTGGGATACAATCCCAAATACAAGGATTATCTCTCCAAGCTGACCCAGAAGAGCAGAAAGTCGGTGAAACCTGAACCCCGACCCCACATCTCTGTAACCTTTCCTGTGGGAATCTTTGAAACCTACCCCGAAACTACTGTTGCACCCGTTGCCTGTGATATTCGCTTAAAAGTGTTTGTTTTTCACGATTATCCTTTTAGCATTATCGCACTCTTTTACGTAAAACTTGTATTTTTACAAACTTTTCTACGTAAGAGTTCCCTCTATTGCATAACACACACATTTCTGGTAAAAATTGTATATTTGCATAGTTTAAACACATTTCTGAAAGTCTAGATACTGAGCCATTTCAATAAACTCTCATTACGTGTTTTAACTGTCTCAGGAATCCTAACTAGACGATTTTCAAGGACCGGAGCCCGTAGTTAAGCATCAAAGCCCATTACTGAAGACTAAAGAGCCAACAGGCTATACTAAGTAGATGCAGACCAAGTATGGGCTAAGCCAAGAGATCACAATTACATAATGAGGCCTAGGGAGCTGAAGAGTCGATTTCCAAGAAAGATGACTTGAGTAATAAAGATCACTATACAAGATAAAGGAGAAAAGCTTGCTTAGTTGGTGAAATCTATGGGAGTCTGTGTTAGAGACCAGGGTTCAAAACCCTCTGCCATCATTTTCTCTTCTTTTTCTCTTTTATTTCTCAAAACCCTAATCTCTCTCTCCTAATCCCATTCGTCCAACCTTAATCATCTTAGCCGTCCATCCTTACTTTTCAAAACCCTAGTTAGTTCAAAAACCCTAATCCAATCTCTTTTTCCTAAACCTAGCCACCACCTTCTAGTAAATCATAGCCACCCATATCACCAAACTCTAATCCTAGCCACCCATCTCATTTTCTTTCAAAACCCTAATCCCCTTCCATTTCTTACTTTCTTTCCTAATTTCTCTCTCATCCTAACAACTCATTTTTCAAAAGTGAAACCCTAATTTCTCTTTTTCTCTACAAAATCCTAGCCGTCCATCTCATCACACCCTCTTTCTCTCCAAACCCTAACTATGATCCTATATAACCTACACCATCTCTTCCTCTAAAAAATGGTTCATTCCCCCCTAACTTCTCTTCTCATCTCTCTCTTATTTCTCAATCCCTTTTCTCTCTCTCTCTCTCTCTCTCTCTCTCACCCCACTCTCTATCATCTAACATCTTCTCTCTCACCTACATTTCACCACTTTCATCTCAACCCACTTCCTCTTTCACCTCTCTCTCTCTCTCTCATCTCACGGCTCTCTCTCTCACCTAAGGAGTTCTAAGGTCTCTACAAGCTCACAGCATCACCATTGTCTCGCTCATCTCTTCACGGCCAGCCCTACGCCTAGGGCTCTCACCATTTGTTTTCTTTTTATTTTTTTCTTATTATTTGATGTTATTGCATTTAATTCAAATTTTGTAAGTGACTTTTTAATTCAATAAATAAATTTTCATGTTTGTTATTTCATGCTTGCCATCTTTCATTGTTTAATTTGATGCTTTTATTTCATTTCATTAGTAGTTCTTGATAATCTCTTAAAAAAAATGTTTTTTTAAAAAATTAATCCACCCTTCTCATCTCTCCACCATTTTAATCTTTTTATTTTTTTTTTATTTTCTTTATTGCACTAACCCTACCAACCTTGAGTGAGGATTCGACATCCGTAATACCATTGTGCTAATCTTTGCATAATTCATATTTTGCAGGAATTGAAAGGAATCGGGTAAAAAAATAATTGTTGAAGTAAGGAGATTCTAGACGATGGAATTACCTACTTTCAGTATTAATCCCCCAGCCCAGGTCGAGTCTTCAGGGATTCTAGATCCAGAAGTGTTCTGTATGGCCCAAATGTTCGACGAGCTAACTATCGAAGATGCTACCGAAGCAAAATATCCAGCAGGAGAGCAAGTCTGCACCCTCTCCTACAGCACTGAAGTGTCCTCCAGTCACCACCCATTGATCCGTTGGTGGACCGAGGCTCTTACTATTGAGAACGCTCAGGGCCGGGGCAAGCATAGTGCAGGATAGGTTGGTCAAAGCCAGTAGTGACCAAGTCTCACCCTTCTCCTTCATCTATCTCTCTTTGCTCCCATTTGTAAAATCCAAATATCAGGCCACTGTCGGCCACTTTTTTGATGAGTCATTTTTGTAATCAGTCATCTATTTTGTCAATGAAAATCAGATGTTTTTTACTTAAAAAAATCATCATGTTTTCGAAAAAACATTTCATATCAGCTGATGACAAAATCACACGGACTCTTCACCTAGAAGGCCTAGTGTCTTGAAGCCAACAAAAACAAAAATTATAAAGTATGCTAAACTGAAGCTAATTGATTTGCTAGGAAATTACCTCTGATAAGGCTACCCCTCAAACCCTCCTTGAACTCTCAAAAGTAGAGTATGAATGAGAACATGAAGAGGAACCACCTCAGGAGATTCTGAATCTCCTAGAATACAGTGAATGGCTACTACAGTCCAACATGGAAGACACTAAGACAGTGAACCTGGGATCTGCAGATAATCCTCAGTTAGTCAAGATCGGTACAACCATGAACCCGTAGCAAAGGTCAGACATGATCAGCTTTCTGAAGAGCTATAGTGATGTCTTCGCCTGGTCGTATATAGGCATGTCTCGCCTAGACCCAACGTTGGTAGTACACAGACTACCCTTAAACCCAGATGTCAGATCGGTTAAGTAGATGTTGAGACAGATGAGACCCAAATAGTCACAGAAGGTCAAGGAAGAAGTTAAAAAGTAGATTAGTACAGGCTTCTTGGCAGTAGCAAAGTACCTTGAGTGGTTAGCCAACATGGTACCAGTGCCCAAGAAGGACGACAAGGTCTGAATGTGCATAGATTACCGAAATCTGAACAGGTAAGCCCTGAGGATAATTTTCCTCTCCCGCACATCGACATTCTGGTCGATAATACTACAGGGCATGAAACACACTCATTCATGGATGGTTTCTCCAGATACAACCAAATCAGAATGGCAGAAGAAGATATGGAGAAAACCTCCTTCATTACACCTTAGGGCATATTTTGCTACAAAGTAATGCCCTTCGGATTCAAAAGTGCAAGGGTAACGTACCAGAGGGCCATGACAGCACTATTTCATGATATGATCCACAAGTCAACTGAAATCTATGTGGATGACATGATTGTCAAATTTCCAACTGCCAGGCAGCACCCTAAAGACTTGAAGAGACTCTGTGACAGACTCCAAGAGTTCGGCCTGAGACTGAATCCGGTCAAATGTGTCTTTGGAGCCTCATCTAGAAAGCTCCTCATCTTCATAGTCAGTAAAACAGACATTAAGATCGATCCAGCCAAAGCCAAGGCCATCATCGAAATGCCAACTCCCCAAACTAAAAAAGAAATCCACGGGTTCCTGGGCAGAATTCAGTACATCAGTAGATTCATCTCTCAGCTCACTCCAATATATGAGCCAATCTTCAAGCTTCTCTAGAAGAATACACCAATAGTCTGGACAGTTGAGTGTCAGGATGCCTTTGAGCGAATAAAGCAGCATCTCCTCAATCCCCCAGTGCTCGTGGGTCCTACACTAGGACGGCCACTATTACTCTATATCTTTGTATAAGAGACCTCCACCTCCATAGGGTGCATCTTGGCATAACATAACGAGACGGGCAGAGCAAAGTAGGCCATCTACTACATCAATAAGCATCTGCTAGATTATAAAGAGTGGTATAGCCCGCTTGAAAAGACATTTCTAGCACTAGTCTGCGCTACCTAGCGTCTTTGGCACTATCTGCTTTCCTACCCGGTAATCCTGATCTCCCGGATGGACCCACTCAAGTACTTATTGGAAAAGCCAGCCACCATCAGAAGAACTGCTCGATGGCTTATGATGTTGTCTGAATTTGACATCACGTACATAACTTAGAAGTCAATCAAGGGGTAGGCGACTGCAGATCACCTTGCCCACAGTCCAGCATAAGACTATGTTTCAGTACATGATCAGTTTCCAGACGAAGTCATCCTCTATGCAGAAGCGGAAGAACAAGAGTATTCTAGCTGGGAGTTATACTTTGACAGAGCTGCTAACAGTCAAAGCCATGGGGCAGTAGCAGTCTTAATCTCATCTAAGGGAGCACACCTACCTATTTAAGTCAAGTTGAAATTCAGATGCTCAAACAACGAAACAGAATATGAGGCATGCATAGCCGGATTAATAGAAGCCCTAATCATCAAGATTGAAGAGGTAAACATCTGCGATGACTCGTCTCTGGTAATCTGTCAAGCAAATGAATCTTGGGCCATCCGAGAAGCAAAGCTAATCCTGTACTTGGCCTACCTCAACGTGCTAATCACTCAGTTTTGAAGAATCAGCTTCAATCACAGGTCCAGGAACCAAAACAAATTCATCGATGCACTGGCTACTGTCGCTTCCATGGTCCAGATCCCTAGGGGCATCATGCTCTGGCCAATCGAGATTCAGCAGTAGGACCAGCTTGCCTACTGCCTTCAGATTAAAGAGGTGTCAGACAACAAGCCTTGGTCTATAGACATCAAGCAATACCTCAAAGACGGGACCTTCCCACTCGACGCTACCAAAATAGGCCGTCGGGCAATCAGAAGACTGGCCATTCAGTTTGTCCTCTCTGGAGGAATCTTGTACAAAAGGTCACCGAACCTACTTTGGCTCAGATGCCTAGATACTAGTGACGTAGCACAAGTAGTTGAAGAAGTTCATGGAGGAACTTGTGGCCCACACATGAACGGGTTGATGCTGTCTAAAAAGATACTCAGACTAGGCTACTACTGGTCTACAATGGAATCAGACTGTTATAAGCATGGACAGAAATGCCACCGTACCAAATCTACGCCGACAGGGTAAATGCACCGCCAACCAGGCAGCATAATCTCATTGCTCCTTGGCCATTCTCTGCCTGGGACATCGACGTCATCGGTCCCATAACACCGAAAGCATTTAATGGACATCGATTCATCCTGGTTACAATCGATTATTTCACAAAATAGGTTAAGGCAGCCTCTTATGCCAACATCATAGCCTCAGTGGTTCAGCGTTTTTTAAGAAGGGATATCATATGCCGATATGGGGTCCCATATGAGATTGTAACGAACAATGCTCTCAACTTCTGCAACAAAGGGATGACTGATCTCTGCCAGATATTCAAGATACAACATCACAATTCTATGCTATACAGGCTACAGACCAATAATGCAGTTGAAGCCGCCAACAAAAATCTAAAGAAAATCATTGAGAAGATAGCAACCAAGTACTTTGCCTAGCATGAGATGCTACCATATACACTCATGGCATACAGAACGTCCATCTAAACCTCAACTGAGGCAACACCATTCTCTCTGGCTATGGTAAGGAAGCAGTCCTCCCCATCTAAGTACAGATTCCATCACTCCGAGTGTTCATGGAAATAGAGCTGGCAGAAGCAGAATGGGCACAGACCCGATACGAGCAGTTAAATCTGATTGAAGAGCGGCAACTGAAAGCCATCAATCACTCTCAAGCCTATCAGAAGCACATGACTAGGGCATTTAATAAGAAAGTCAAGCCGCGAAGCATCGAGATCGCCGACCTGGTCCTTTGGAAGATAATGCCAAACTGCCCTGACCCAAGGGATAAATTCACTCCCAATTATGAAGGCCCATACATCGTCCGAGACAAATTCTCAAGCGGCGCCCTTTGACTCAGACGTATGGATGATAAAGACCTCCTAGAGCCCATCAACATGGACAAAGTAAAACGATACTACGCTTAGGGTCTATATCTGATAAGCGCTTTGCACCTGTAGTTTCTTCAGAAAATGATAGGAGGTCATCCTTGGCACACTCCTTATCCTTTTCATGTAACCCGTTTATAGATTGAATAAAATTCGCTAGTTAGCCCCTCGAACCTAACAGCCTTTCTTTCACACGGCCTTTTTAAGGACACCCTCCCTCACCAGTCTGTGGTATATGCCTGAACTACTTTATGACCTGATCCTGGAAATGGTACATAGGCAACCTGGCAAAATCAGGTGCGGTCACAAACACAAGAAGAAGGTCATGCCCCCTAACTCTTCCCCGTGAAGCCTATTCCTCCCCAGAAGTGTCACTTACCCCCCGACTCCCCCGTATAGAGTCAAGTCACCCCCAGTGGAATCAAAGCCTCTCTAAGAACCTCTCCCCTAGAGTCCAGTGGAGCAAAAACCCTCTCAACTCCCCCAGACGGGTCGGCTCTCAAGGGTACAAAATCTCCACCAATGGAAAACCCAAAATATAAGTTGAAACACTTTCAAAAGCAAGAGACTCCCGATAGAGACAATCTCTCCGGACTCTTTCCCTGGTAGAAAAATCTTTCAGGGATAACTTCACCTGAAAAACAATCGCCAAACAAAGGTGACCTCTCTATCCTCAGTAGAGAGAACCTCTCTCACCCTCCCCGACTGAGACAACCTCTCTTGAATTCCCCGACGGACACCAAAAAAAAACCGCCGGGTGAACTCCCCAAAAGTATGAAAATCAACTGATAAAGCAAACCTCCAAGGGAGTGTAAATCAACTACAACAGGAGAAATCTCTGGGTGTCCCAAACTTCGATCCCCCAGCCTATATTTCGTCCTACTCTAAGTCCTTCTAGATCCCCTAGAAACTATGAGTGCAAGTGAAACATCACATCTATATCCTCAGCGAAAATATAGTCTCTAAATCCCCAGAGGCGCGCCTTCAAGGCAACGACAGGAGAAGTCTAATTTTCAATTCACGGGCATAAGTGAAAACCAGCAATGGCCTCATTGCACAAAAATCACACGATCCCCAGACCTAGTCTTGCGATTAGGGGTAAAAAATGGACAAAAATCAATCAGCTTCATAGGTATGAGGAAAACAGGCAACGGCCTCATCACGCAAAAATTATGCGAACCCTATGGCTTGGTCATTCCAAGAGTAAAAAAGGGAGAAAAGTTGAAGAGCAGTTTGGCAACAGAATCCGACAACAATTGGTCTAGCCAGATAAGTCCCCTGCAGCAGTCCTCAGTAGATAGAATGGAGAAACAGACTCCCGGACAGTAATCTCCAACAGAGACCGTAATTCCCCAAGAAGCAGCTGGTAGCCTTCAGCAAGGTAATCCCCAGCTAAAATCTAGTCTCCAGCCAGTAGATCCCCAGTAGCGGTCTACGACGATGTCACATTCCCCAGCAGATCTTTAGAAGAAGCTTTCCATTGCTCTCTACAAACACTCTCCCCAGCAAGAGTATAGAAGTATCCAATTTGCTTCCCAGCAAGCTTCTCCCCAGCTAGAGTTTAATCTCCAGTAGTGGCAAGACAACGGGTCTACCTACAGACATCCCCAGTGACGACGAAACCTCTTATAGGTCATACTCCATGCTCCGAGAGTGACAGACAGATTACAGAAATCCCCAAGCCCTGACTAAGGCAATTTCCTGGAAAAATCTAAAAAGCTAAGCTAAGCTTTCTGTCTGTCAAAATCAAAAACTTTTACAAAAATCCAAACACTTTTCTAGAAAGCATTTTTTTAAGCTTGACCTTTCGGTATCCAAACCTAGTCATACTAGCCTACACTAAGTAGCCCCAGTAAGATAAAGTAGAAGAAGCCGACACCATGCATCCCCATGAGTCACAATCAGCAGAGTCATGGGAGAGCATCCTCGCCTTTATCCCCTACATGACATCCCTGCATAGCATCACACCCCGAATGACGAAACCCCCAGCATCATTGTTGATCAAAATCCAGTGCCTCTCGGCCATTTCAAATCAATTCGGCTTGTGCCACTTGGGCATGCCATAACCCCTTCGACACCCCCGTGTGTCTCGACATCCTATAAGCTCCTTGAAAATCTCATCATACCGCAGCATTACCTCCTGCATGTCACTCCTTTTGACACCCTCGCGTGTCCTCGACATCCTGTATGCTCCTTAAAAATCTCGTCGTATCGCAGCATTACCTCCTACATGTCACCCTTTTCAACACATCCGCGTGTCCTCGACATCTTGTATACTCTTTAACAATCTCGTCATACTGTAGCATTACCTCCTGAATGTCACTCCTTTCGACACCCCCGCGTGTCCTCGACATCCTCTGTGCTCCTTAACAATCTCGTCATACCGTAGCATTATCTCCTATATTTCACCCGACACCCCCGTGTGTCTAGACATCCTGTATGCTCCTTGACAATCTCATCATACCACAGCATTACTACTTGCATGTCACCCCTTCGACACCCCCATGTGTCTCGACATCCTGCATCCTCCTTGACAATCTCGTCATACCACAGTATTACCTCCTACATGTCACCCCTTTTGACACCTCTGTGTGTCTCGGCATCCTGTATGCTCCTTGGTAATCTCATCATACCGCAGCATTACCTCCCACTTGTCCTCCTCATCGACACCCCTGCGTGTCCTCGACATCCTGTATGCTCCTTGACAATCTCACCATACCGCAACATTTCCTCTGCATGTCACCCCTTTTGACACCCTGTTATCCTCGACATCCTGTGTGTACCTTTACAGTGTACACCACTCGCATGTCCC
This sequence comes from Tetracentron sinense, assembly GCA_015143295.1. NCBI lineage: Eukaryota > Viridiplantae > Streptophyta > Magnoliopsida > Trochodendrales > Trochodendraceae > Tetracentron > Tetracentron sinense. Next base: position 28,464 of record JABCRI010001178.1, on the reverse strand, counting down.
TTTGCAACACCCTGTGTGTTCTCGACACCCTGTGTGTCTTTTCGATCAAATTTGGTCAAGTCCCTCTGGCTAACGCCTCCAGGCTATGCTATCCCTGCATCCATTAATCCCCAGTGAGTAAACTGAACTACTCGCTCTCCCCCAGCAGTGGCCATACCGCTTCATTGCACCCACCATTTGCACTGCATGCATATATGTCATCATACAACATCCCCAAGATCCGAGCTTAGTGTAAAATAGGATGATTCCAGTCTTTGCTGTTCAAATTGCCAATCTTGGCACTCTCCAGCAAAGAGGAGCAGCTGTAAGCACCAAATTTTTACACTCCTATCTAATCATGGTTAAAATATTTTAACCATGGTTATCCCCAGTCGAGTCCCCTAAACCCTAGGTAATCCTTTAGTTAGTCTCAGGCCTTACCCTAAGCCAAACCCTAGAAAATCCTGGTACCAAACCCTAACCCTAGGTAAACCCTAGTTAAACCCTAAGACTCAACCCTAGTTAAAACACCAGGACTAAACCCTAGAAAACCCTAGTACCAAATCCTAACCCTAGGTAAACCGTAGTTAAACCCTAGTACAAAACCTATGTCAAAACCCTAGCCCTAGGTAACCCTAGCCGAAGCCCTAGCCTAACCTAGAGACCTTAGGGCTTGAACCCTTAGTCTATCGCCCTTAGGGGCCTAAATCCTTCCGCTTAGGCCCATAAGGCCCAAAAACCCTAAGCCAAACTCCTTTTACTTGAGTGTCCATGGTCCATGCCCATTTCAATCAAAATCTTATAGTGGCGATCAATAGTCTATCGCCAACCTAGTTTTTGTCTAGTTTAGCAATAGCAGTAGATCATCTACCGCCAATGTTCAAATTTCTAGTTTACAGTCTGCGTAGCCCCTTGCACACTCAACCATCCTCTCTCCCTGCAACTCAAAACCCTCACTCGACCAACAAGGGGTCCAACCAGAGCTCAGACCTTCCCTCTAATCCCCTCAAAGTCCCCAAGGCTCCCTTCTATAAGAACCCATCACCCACCACTGTAAACGGATCAAAATTTTTCACAGTGGAACCCCTGTTGCGAAATCCCTTCACCTCAACCTCTTCAACACTCTGGTCTTGACCCCAGGACTCCTTTGGACCTCCCCCAAGCTTCCTCAGCCTTGCAGCATCACCACAGTGTGCATCACCACCATGCACAGGCCACAACCCATTCGGCAGAACAGAGTAGAGGGTAGGGCACTCCCTACCCATTTCTCTTCTTTCTTTATCAATCATGTGAGCCCCTGGTCATTTCCAAGGGACTTATTTACTTTTTTTCTGGTATTTAGTTTGTAAACCGAACCCCCATAGGGTGTTCACCCACCGTGATCATAGGTGTGATGAACCCCTATAGGAATAGCCTCCCCTAAACATCTCAGACCACCACGAAGTTTATGGGGGTTCCTCGGTTCATGAGAGAACCCTTGGGATCCCCAGTGCATAGCCCCATAGGCTAAAATCCGGTTTTGAGCAAAACCAGGAATGGCGGTAAACTTAATACCGCCATTCCTGCCAGTTTACTATTGCAGCTTCGTTAGCCTAGTTAGGTGGGCCCTAGTCCATGTCCAGGGCTTGAGTTCAACCCCTCTCCTCTCCCTTGATCTAACCTTGTCCTTCCAGATCCATAGGTTAACACTAACCATGGTTAAAATTCAAAAGAAACAATCCTGTGCAGAGTGGCGGTAGCCCATCTACCGTTATTCACATAGTTGCTTATTTTGGTATTGGCAGTACATCATCTACTGTCAATCTATGTTTTCAGGTGCAGCATCTTTGGATCATTATGGGGCCCACTCCAGGTCACCCCTGGGGCCCACACAAGCTCAATCTCCTCTCTGGAGTCCCCTCTTCAAATCCTTGCTTTCAGAGCACCCAGGGTCCTGCCCTAACCCGAGATATCAATGTGCAAACCAAAATTAAAAATACAGTTACAGTGTCGGTAATCCAATTACCGACATTAATTTATTTTTGATTCTAGACTTTTGCAAGGGGCCCAAGCCTGGTAGGAGGCCACTTTAGGCCTTGCCTAGCCCCCTGGGTCGACTTTGGACTTAACCATACCCTTAACCATGGTTAAATGCACCTCTATTAATTTTTAACCATGGTTAAGCACCCCTTAGCCCCACCAATCTTGGAAAATCCTTAAAAATCAATGTGAACCATAAAACTGACCTTGGCCCATTTCTAAACCTGGTTAGCAATCCTAATCACGATTAGATCATCCTTAACCCCGGTTAACAGTCCTAACCGCAGTTAAATCTGATTTTGGCCTACCGAACCTAAATCCAGTCTACCGGACTTACCCTTGGCCTATCGGGCCCCATCTTAGCCTATCGGGCTTAACCACATCTCCTTTAATTGTGGTTACCAATCCTAATCATGGTTAGTTTGACTTAACCCCGCTTAGTAATCCTAACCTCGGTCAAACTCTGCCTCAGGCCTACCGGGTCCAAAACCCTAGTCTACCGAACTACCCCTAAGCTTACCGGGCTTAAACCTTTACACTTAACCCACCTCGGTCAACCAAACCCTAGTCTACTGGACTAGTCCATGTTAACCACCCTTGGTGCACACACACACACCCCTAGCCTTGGCACAGGCTCACGTGCCAGAACTACGCTCGGTCTAATCTCACCCTGTGAGTACGAAGGCAAACTAACTCGAGTTCGACCCTATTTAGCATTTCCCCTTTCTAGATTAGTGTTAACTTAAACACCTTGGCATTTGATCAAAGATTGACTTTAATTGACTTATACCTAGGGAGTATGGAACCATTGTAAAATGGAAGCCTCGGGGTGCCTAACACCTTCCCCAGACTTAATCGAACCACTTACCCTGATCTCAGCGTAGACCAAGACCTTATCCAACTCTCGGGGGACTTATCCCTTCTGAATGAATAAGTGACAACTCTAAAGTCCCGTGAATAAAATTCCGTGCTCACATAGAACAAGGTATTTTTTACTGTGCCTTTGACCCTAATCACCCCCCTCTAGGGTCCATTTACTAGGCAACACTTCCGACCCAAAGGATAAGATCTCTCAGAAAAGAAATAGAGAAGATGACAAATGAAGACTTCTCTATGTTTTGTTTTTCTTTTTTGTGTGCTACAAGGATGTATCTCTTGTTGAAGTAATCCAACTTGTTTTTGAACATTTCTGTGTCTTGAAAGTGCGAATTAGTCATGTATTTTACTTTTTGATATATATATATATATATATGCTCTTTCATATTCTTCTTATCATTTTTTTGGCATTTAAATTTTTTTGATGATGACAAGGGGGAGAAAAATGAATATAACTTGCAATTCTTGAATCACAATAAATATGTCAAACTTTATCTTATATAATTGTCACGCCCCAAAATACCCCCTAGGAGTTAAGGGATACTTTAGAGGTGACTACGTGTACCTGTCAAACCATCCTGTAATGCAAGAGGCTAAACATAATATAATTCAATGATAATCAGAGCGCGGAAACTAAACATAAGTGTGGAAGCATAAGCCAACTTTTTCTTTTCTTCTATAACTCCAAATAGTATTCCAAGTTAACATATACCAAATACAATCAAAGTAAAGGTGGACATGCCCACCTATCAACATACAAAAAGGAACTCTCTAACCCTCTCCTCTCAACAGTAGTCGAGGTATGGCCACACATCCAAGTCCCCATCCTCCTGAGACTGCCATGGGATAGGTGGCTCCCTCTCCTCTACATACTCCTCCTCGACCCAAGGCTCGGGGTCGAGGACATCCACAGTACCTGCCGACATAAAAGTACGGCTGAGCATGGAATACTCAGCGAGTACAAACTACTAGCTAACCATAACAATAGCGAAAGCATAACAACAGTGAGCAATACAAGATATTAATTTAAAGCAATAGTGAAAGCATAAGATACATAGCCATATCTTGACATGCGTGTATGAATGCAAAAACCTCGGTAAAACTCATGTCTCGGAAACCTTTTTCGTGTCTCGGTCAAATCATGTATGTGTATCGTGTCTTGTCTTGTATTTCATGTCTTGATTTGTTCTTGACTTGTATACTTGTGCCATTCCTCTTGTGAGCCAGAGGCTAGCACCCTTCCTTGGGCTACCAACCTCCTTGTCATGTTCTTGATTCATTTCTCTTGTGAGCCAGAGGCTAGCACCCTTCCTTGGGCTACCAACCTCCTTGTCATGTTCTTGTTCCATTTCACTTGTGAGCCAGAGGCTAGCACCCCTCCTTGGGCTACCAACCTCCTTGTCATGTTCTTGTTCCGTTTCACTTGTGAGCCAGAGGCTAGCACCCTTCCTTGGGCTACCAACCTCCTTGTCATGTTCTTGATTCGTTTCTCTTGTGAGCCAGAGGCTAGCACCCTTCCTTGGGCTACCAACCTCCTTGTCATGTTCTTGATTCGTTTCTCTTGTGAGCCAGAGGCTAGCACCCTTCCTTGGGCTACCAACCTCCTTGTCATGTTCTTGTTCCATTTCACTTGTGAGCCAGAGGCTAGCACCCTTCCTTGGGCTACCAACCTCCTTGTCATGTTCTTGATTCGTTTCTCTTGTGAGCCAGAGGCTAGCACCCTTCCTTGGGCTACCAACCTCCTTGTCATGTTCTTGTTCCATTTCACTTGTGAGCCAGAGGCTAGCACCCTTCCTTGGGCTACCAACCATTTCTCTTGTGAGCCAGAGGCTAGCACCCTTCCTTGGGCTACCAACCTCCTTGTCATGTTCTTGATGCATTTCACTTGTGAGCCAGAGGCTAGCACCATTCCTTGGGCTACCAACCTCCTTGTCATGTTCTTGATTCATCATATACAAATACAATCTTGGAAAACCCGGTTTCATGCATGCATATGTACTCGTGTGCGTGCCAATAGTGACAATCATGGGGACACGTGTAACAAGAGGGATATCGCATCATATTTCAATTCATAGTATAGCATGTAAGCATTTAGGTGATCAACATGGCATTTGGTCAAGTCATCATTTGCAAGAATAATTACATAAAGCTTACATCCATTTCCTTTATCAATTTCATTTATTCTTGGTTTAGGCATATTATCAAACATCCGGTGTGCAACATTTTAGTAGTTTTATTTCCCCTTTTTAGCGCATAAATTTCCAACACAACATCCAAGTATGTTCATTATTCATAGAGTGCCCTTCCACCATTTTCCATACCTACATTTCACCACGTCCAACGGCATCCAATCGCCTCCACATCCACCATTCATACATACAACCCCACATTCACATTTATCTTGTTTAGGTTTAGGAAGTATAGCACATTTCAAGTAAGGGAAGATACAAGACCAACATCATAATGTCAAAGGGAAAAAACTAGATTATTGCTAAAGAAAGTTAGTAGAGTGTACTAACCTTAGATCAAGGTTTGATCTTGAAGAAACCTTGAAATAGAAGCTCTATTTGGAAGGAGGAAGCCTTTGCTTGAAGGGGACTTGAGTTGGGGAAGAAACCCCTTTCAAAAACGTGAGTGAGTGCTGCCCTAGCTTGGAGAATGCACCTCCACCCGAGCTTGAGTTGAAATCTTGAAGAAAACGTGCTTGGGGACGATCTAGGGTCTTCACCCCTTTGATTTCTTCTCCAAAAGCAACCTAGGTTTAGGAAACCCTTTTCTCCTCTCTCTTATCTCCCAAATCTCTCTAAGTATAGTGAATGATGCCCTAAGGCTCGGGCAAGCCTTAAGGAGAAAGGGTTTAACCCCCAAAAGACGATAAAGCCCTTACTGAAATTTCTGCAAAAACGCGAAGACCGAGCGATCGGTGGTTATGACCGATCGATCGGTGTTTATGACCGATCGATCGGTCAAAAACTCACTCTCTGGAAAATTTCCCCATACAAAATTTCTGACCGTGCGATAGCTACCGATCGATCGGTTATGGACTGATCGATCGCTGACTGGACCGAGCGATCGGTGCTCTGTATGTCTGGACTGTTTTGACCATATCTTTTGACTCGCTCGTCGGATTTCGACGATTCAACTTGCGTTGGGTTCGTCTTTCGAAAACGCACATTTCTAACGTTTCGGAATTTCCAATTTCTCCCTTATTTATTAATTAGACTATGAAAACGGCCAATTAGCTATGAAAGTGCCATTCATTAAAGATGAAAAAGTCCGGGGTGCTACAATAATACTTAAATGGTGAAATATTGGAGAGAAGTTTGAAACTTCTTCGTAGAACTTCTCTTGGTTCATTTCTGTGTGGAACTTCTCTTGGTTTTTCTTATCACTAATCTTGTTTTGACTATTATACTCGTGAAAATAAGTATCACTTGAAATGTCTAAAATATGCATATAAGTTAAAATTTGTTACAATCTATATGAATGCATAGGTTTAGGGGGAGTCATCTCAAATATTTTATTTAAATCATATATTAAGGGGGAGGTCATTCCCAAGTCATTTCATTATTATGTCATCCTAAAAAAGGGAGAGATTGTTACCCCAAAGGTTAAAACTCTGTGTACCCCTAATAATTTTGATTATGACACAATAATGCAATGAGCATTTTGGTATTAATTGTTCTACAAAGTGTATGTCAATTTCGGATTTAAGAAACATTAGTCCACCTTTTAAGAAAGATTCACCATGACCAAGAGATATCATCCAAACAAAGTCAAGACAAATTGATGAAAAAAAAACCAAGACAAAAGGCTACAAGAGCCAAATTGCCACTCAAGCTCAATGTCAAATGAGAATTCAATTGAAGATTCAAGATCTCACCCATAGTCCAAGTTGGATCATGAAGCTAAAAGGAGAACTCATTCAAGATGAAGCCTAGAAGAATGAAGTCTCAAGAAGGAATAAATTATACTATTTAAAAGAGTCCAGGACTTATGTAAGAAGTCTTTGGAAAATTCAAAAGCTCAAATGACCTAGATTGACTGTAGAGACCCGAATCTTTTTTTCATGTCTTTATTACAAGCATTAGGGGTATTATAGTCCTTGTGATGTTTTAATGTTTATGTATTTATATCTAATTAGTATAGTGTGATTAAGGCTTAATCAAACTTGTTAGCGGAGGGATGTCATATCACACCCTGAACTTTAGGAAGCTCTAGTTTTGGCACCGTTTATTGGAATTAAGTGATTCTTGAACCATTAGAAAGGTTTTAAAACCCTCTTCGAGGATCATGTTTAATGTTTTTTTTCCATATTTTAGTCTAAGCTAAGTCAAAAGTTGGTTTTCTGATGTTTTGTCTGATGGAATTACAGATCAGTCAACTTTGGGGAAAATTTGGTCCATAAATGAAAGGGAATTTGAAAATTCTAAAATGCTAGAAATGTTTCTTTTCGAAAGACGAATCCAACGCAAGTTGAATCGTTGAAATCCGACGAACGAGTCAAAAGTTATGGCCAAAACAATATAATTGGTCAAAATCTGCAAAGCACCGATCGCTAGGGATCGATCGGTACAAAACCGATCGCTCAATCAGAAGTAGCGATTGATCGGTCCAAAACCGATTGATCGGTATCTATCGACTGGTCCAAAATTTTGTATGGGAAAAATTTCCAGAGAGTGTGTTTTTGACCCAGAGTTCGGTCAAGAGCACCGGTCGATCGGTAGGCGATCGATCGCTTGGTCATAACCACCGATCGCTCGGTCATTCGTGTTTTTGCAGAATTTTAGTAAGGGCTTTTTGGTCTTTTGGTTCTTAGACCTTGGGGCTATAAATAGGAATCCTATTTCGGGGTATTAGAATACTCTACCTATTTCTAACCTAATTTGGCAAAAAGGGAGAGAAAACCTAGGGTTTTGAGAGAAAGATTTCTTGGGGAAGAAGGAGATAGCTTGGATATTGCAAGAAGAGCTTGGAAAGCTTTCCCAAATCACCTCGGGAGCATTTTGAATCCAAGTGAAGGATTCCTAAGGTCGATATACTATCCTAATCAACTCTATTTTAATGTTTTGTGAATGATAATATGATAAGAATGATAGAATAGAGATTAGATGCATTTTTCCCAAATTTTCTATGAAGTAAGCTAATTATTAATGGAAATGTGGATGAAAATATGGATTAGAATGTGGATAGAATGTATGGAGGATGTGATTAATATGTGGATGTGAATGGTGAATGGAATGTATGGAATGTATGGATGGATTATGGTTTGATGAATGCTTGAAAATGTAGAAGGGCAATGGATTCATATTATGCGTACTCAAGGTGTTTGTGAAAATGCTTGAGAGGATAAATGCTATTATACTCTTATGAAATGGTGGTAAATTGATTATGAATTGTGATATGAATTATGATAAGATATGTATATGCGATTGTTTGTTAAGTATGTCTAATTACTTACATGGAAATTGATAGTCGGGAAGGTAAGAACTTAGAGGAACATCTCTCAAACCGGGAATTCTCTAACTATTTGGTATGGGACAGTATAGTGGATTTTCTGTGATGGGAGATCGGAATCTAAGCAATTACCAACTCGAATGTTAATTTCGACACTTAAGCACATATGCACGTGTATGTTAAGATAAGAGTCTCACAAGTCACACATGTGGACCACAAGCATGAGCATGGCATACATATGACATTCTGAATAAGCATAAGCATGACATGGTCTGTATCCGCCAAGAACGGCATGTCAACCATTTGATTCTTAAGCATGGTTCGTATCTGCCAAGAACGGTATGTCACATCATTGTATGATCTGAATAAGTGCATAAGCATAAGCATCTCACAAGCACGTGGTCTCATAAGCATAAGCAGCTCATAAGTGTATTGTTTTCTAAGTCTAAGATTCTCACAAGTACACGAGTCAAAGTGATGATATGATGTATATGCGCACACGTTCTTCCATACTCTGATTATGTTATTATGCTATTGGATATGTTTCTAAGTACAGGTATATTATTATTGTTGGTTGGATTTTATATACACTGAGTACTTTTATACTCAGCCGAACTTTTGTCTTGGCAGGTTTAGAGCAGGAGTACACGGCGGAGCCGTGGATTGAGGAAGCTTACATTGAGGAAGCAGGAGTAGGTGAGCCTTTCGAGGAAGGAGCCGGAGGCTTGAGTGTCTATACCTCTTAGTTTATGCTTTGTTTAGTTGAGAGAGTTTTGTAATAGACTTTTAGAGGATATTGCTCAGCAGACTTTTATAGTTGTATTTTTCATACTTGTTGGTTTATAGTGGGTTGTATATGTTGACCGTAAACTTGCGCAGGTTGGTTATAGTTTATATATCAGAATTTTATTACTCTCATTTTTGGAGACTCGTGTAGTAAGCCTTGTATGCATGGATTTTAAGCAGGCTAAGGGAATGTGACGATTCCGAAGTACTATTTTAGCCTTGTAGGATCTTGGGGTTGTTACATTGACCTTAAGAAACTTGACCCATTTGGATAACAATTCCAAGGCCCTAGGACATCTCTTAACATGACTAAAAACATGATAATTAAAAGACCAAAGTCCTACGAATTCATTCCCTTCATAAAGGTTTTAAAAAGTTGAGAAAATTGTGAAAATTCAAAGGTGTCGTCGACGTCTAGAAAATCCAGACATCTGTCGTCGATGTCTGCAATGGACAGTAGCTAAGCAAATTTTTTTTGCTCTATGTCATCGACGTCTGAGACACTCCCAGAACTTGTCGTCGACGACAGGTTGCGGGAATTGCACATTAAACATCCAACAACTATTTTTTTAACAGCTAGTTTGACATTACCCTTAACGGAATTATTCATCCAAGCTCTATAAATAGAGTTCATTTAAGTCAATTTCTCTCTTATTTGAGCTTTAAAACTCTCAATCTTTTGAGAGATTTCTAGAGGGTATATTTCAATCTCATCCAGCTCATCAAGGAGCTTATTATTTGAGTTAAATTCTAATTACTCACTTGTATTAAAGGAAATCAAGAATTGGTGGATTCTTGTCTGTAAAGCCAGATTGCTTTGGAAGTCAAGAGAGGGTTTTCTCTTACAGCAAGGTGGTGTCCCAGCCAGTGAAGGAATTGTAAAAGGTTTTGAGCTTCACCCTTGGAAGAATCTTGTGCGAGTAAAATCGTGGGAATCCATGAAGCGAGAAGCTGAAAGGCAGCGAGGACGTAGGCAAGTTGCTGAACCTCGTGAACAAACTTGATTAGTTTGAATCTCCTTATCTCTTATACTCTATTCTTATTGATTTAACAGTTTATATCTCTTTTTTAAATTACCTAATCTTAAAATCCGCTAAATAAGCTTAGGAAGAATTTTAATTTACCATTGACCCTAATCACCCTCCCTTTAGGGTCCATTTACTGGGCAACACTATGACCAGGTATGGGCACTAACATCTGTTCCCAAGTAAGTATGAGAGGATGCTGTATAGTAAGACCAGGTACGAGTACTAGCATCTGTCTCCAAGTAAAATGAAGAATATGAAAGTATGCTAGTGTACTGAGACCAGGTACGGGTAGTAGTATATGTTTCCAAGATAAGTAAGAAATGATGTTAATGTACTAAGACTGGGTACAGGCATTAACAATTGTTTCCAAACAAGTATGAGAGGATACTAGTATACTAAGACCAGGTACGGGTACTAGTATCTATCTCCAACCAAGAATAAAGAAATATGAAATGATACTAGTGTACTAAGATCAGGTATGAGCACTAGTATCTGTTCCAAGAAATATGAAAGGATGTTAATGTACTAAGACCAGGTACGGGTATTAACATCTATTTTCAAGAAAGAATGAGAGGACACTAGTATACTATGACCAGGTACGGGTACTAGTGTCTGTCTCCAAGTGAAAATGAAGTAAGCATGAAAGGATACTAGTGTACTATGACCAGGTACAGGCACTAGTATCTGTTTCCAAGATAAGTAAGAAAGGATGTTTAGTGTACTATGACCAGGTACGGGCACTATCATCTGTTGCCATGAAAGCAAGTTCATAAGCAAGTTAACAAGAAAGCAAGAGAGGATGCTAGTATACTATGACCAGGTACGGGTACTAGTGTCTGCCTCCAAGTAAAAATGAAGTAAGCATGAAAGGATACTAGTGTACTATGACCAGGTACATGCACTAGTATTTGTTTCTAAGATAAGTATGAAAGGATGTTTAGTGTACTATGACCAGGTACGAGCACTGTCATCTGTTTCCATGAAAGCAAGTTTATAAGCAAGTTAACAAGAAAGCAAGAGAGGATGCTAGTATACTATGACCAGGTACGAGTACTACCACCTATCTCAAAGTAAGTACAAGATAAGTGAAAAGAAGAAATCTCATAAGGTACTCATAAGCTAAGAACCTCATAAGTTGCATAATCAATTCACAAGACTTATATGAGCATAAGGAACTCACAAGACTCATAAGACATTTGAAATACGTTTTGTTAAAGCTTGAACTTAAAGTATGATTTTTGAGAATATCCATTTGTTGTCTTGTTTTAAACTTCCGCACTCTGAATATGTATATGTCTTGATGAACTATGTCCTATAGTAAATGCTAATGTTTTGTAACATGGTTAGTTATTAGTTTGTATACGCTGATTATTCAATACTCAGCCAAACTGTTATTTCGGTAGGTTTCAGGTTTGACGGTCATCCTCCGTAGACAAGAGTGAACAATGAAGAAAATGTGAAAGTGATCGAAGGGAGAGAAGTGAACAATGAAGAATCTCAATAAACTAGCAGCCTTCCTACTTAAGGATACTCAAGAACACTCGGTATTTTAGAATGGAAATTTCTCTCTTAAGTTTTCAACTCTGAAGAAAAGATCAATCCAAGAGTTTCACTCCAGGTCCAACTCAAAGTTACCTTCTAATCCCTATGAGTCCTCTCCTATTTATAGAAAAAGAATTCCTTTTAATTAATAATAATAATCTTTATATCAAAATATCCACTAATGTCACATCTAACTGATTCTGACATATGACAATTGTTTCCCATTAAGTGGAGTCATTCTGTTAATAACTAATATATATTCTATTAAAAGTAACCTACATCCGTTAAAAGGAGTCTATCTGTTAAGTATCATGTATTCTTTTAAGAAAGAGCTGTCAGATCATCAAACCACCATAACCGACCTTTGGATATATTGTAATCTTTTAAGCTGTTATGACCCAAACAATCCTTTGAATACATTCTTCAAATGTTAAAAGAGTAAACTACCTTAGAAATAAGTTTATCTATTTTAACAAATTCCCTACTAGCCCTCCTAACCACATCTCATAATCCTTTACCCAAATATATATATATAAATCATCGTATACCAAAGGCGGGTCATAAGCCTTTAGAATACCTTATCTAGAGAAATCATAAGTGTTGGACGAGGGCACTATTCTTAGGGCGGATGCGATATCCACCGTCAGACCTCAATCATCTATTATGGGAGAATGGGACTATGGAGGCCGTGTTTTCCTCCAACAGCTCACAGAAAAATGGGGCAAGATACATCCCAGAATTCTCTCCTAATTGCCAGTCCAAGAAGTAATCCATACTTTGCTGGAGTAGGAGATAGGGGGAACACACACGCCCATTCCCACAAGGAAGGTAATCAGTACCTTTACCCCCTAATGAGACAATAGGGTACATGGTCATCTGATTCAACTGAATCCCTACGGAGATGAGGCTGAACTGGTAACCGCCCTTTTCGTCTAAACAGAGTATGACTCCTTTGAGCTTTTGATCAGTAGAAGCTCGCAACACCGTTTATTCAAGACCTGCCTTGAAGAATAGAATATCATAATGACGTTAGAAAACATTCAGTAATCTGATTCAACTGAAATCTTACCAAGGAAAAATTTAGTCCTGATGGAGTAGGCCGCATTTGAGCTTTCTATCAGATTTTAAAAGCTTATCAATGTATCAAAATCTATTCCTTTGATCATATCATCTGTTGAATACTCAACTACTTCAGTTACGAAAGCGTAATGAGTTTAACTGACATGCTTTGATTTCAGATCTTATTCTCAGACGTGGCATTTTCCAAGGTATCTGAACCTTCTAGATCATTATAATCTTTTATCCACGTGGATTTTGACTAGTTCAGATTCTAATCTGACTAGGAAATCTCTTCCACATGTAAACGCATTATTTTCAATCATCAAAAGAGAGAGGTGGGAATTGTAGTCCATAGACCATAGGAGATGGGAAGAATTCTAGAAGTGCCTTTGGGTTCAGGCGGCCAAGCCATTCCCCTACTGGGAATGGGCACGATGGCGCACCCCTTCTTTACTTCAGAAGACACGAAATCATCCATTCTCCATGTAATTGAACTCAGATATCGACAGTTTGACATGGCTGCTCTTTACCGGTTGGAGCAGCCTCTCAGCGAAGCTATACGTCTTGGGCCCATCAGATCACGAGACGAGCTTTTCCTCACTTCCAAGCTACAGTGCACCGACGCACACCATGACCTTGTCCTCCCTACACTCCAAAAGACTCTTCAGTAAAACAAGCCAAGCAACTATATCCTACATCTTTGGATTTTGCTTGTGAAAACATTTTCTTACTATTCTTTCTATGTAGGAATCTTCAATTCGGATACCTTGATCTCTACCTCATTCATTGTCCGGCTTGCTCGAAGCCAGGGGAATACGTATTCCCTTTTAATACGGAGTTGATGATAATTGTGTCTTTTCCAAAAAAATAAAATCTACTTAATAATCTAGGGAAGTGATTTAAAAAAAAGATAGTATGTACTATCGAGTGTGTGAGCATTGGATTTAGACTCTGCAAGATGATTACAAACGGTAACGATGGAAAACTCCTGAGCCTATTATTTACTTCGTAAGTAACCCTAACTATTTAAGTTGGCTTAGAGTTGCATACGGCTCAAGAGATTTAAAAAAAGATCTCTTGATCTAGCTGTCCGCACCTTCCTCTCTCCTCTTTGTCAACCTAACCAAGTGACCAACTCCTAGAGTCAATTGCACCCACAGGTTAACACGTGCCTCTTTTAACCAATATTAACTGTACTTAATATTTACTAACTCTTATGGTTCAACAATCTAACTTTATTTATTAGAAAAAAATGTTAACCCTAAGGGTTAAAAATTTTTTAACAATTTTGTTTTTAATATTTAACCCTTAGGGTTAATATTAACCCTTAAGGAAAAAATATTAACCCATATTTAACCTTGAGGGTTACATTTTTGTTAACAAGAATAATTTTGGGTTTATATTAACTCTTAGGGAAAAAATATTAAAAAGGGGATGGATCTTAACTCAAAGTTAGATGCTTTAACCTTAAGGGTTATTGAGTCTTAACCATAGTTAAAGGAAGTTAAAAGGGGATACATTATTTTTTAAAAAAAATCTAAAAACCAGGGTTAGATGATTTAACCCTAAGGCTTAGTGAATCTTAACCACAGTTAAAGATAGTTAAAAGGGAGCACGTTAAATTTCTTTAAATACCAAGCTTAGATTCATTAACCCTAAGAATTAGTGAACCCTAATCACAGTAAAGTGAGTTATAATACAAGTTAAATGTTTTAACTTTTTTCTAAAAACCAAGGTTAGATGCTTTGACCCTAAGAGTTAGTTAATCTTAACCACAGTTAAATGGAGTTAAAATTTTAATTTCTTAAAAACCCAGGTTAGATGCTTCAATCTTAAGGGTTAGTGAACCTTAACCACAATTAAAAGGAGTTAAAAGGCACGTTAATTTTTTTTTTTTTTTTTCTTTCTAAAAACCAAGGTTAGATGTTTTAACCCTAATGGTCAGTGAATCTTAACTATAGTTAGATGCTTTATTCTTGAGGGTGTGAATTTTAACCACAGTTAAAGGGAGTTAAAAAGGGATCACGTTAATTAAAAAAAAAAAAACTAAGGTTAGATGCTTCTTCCTAAGAGTGAATTTTGATCATAGTTAAAGGGGGTTAAAATGGGGCATATTAACCACAAGGGTTAAAACTTGTTAATCATAGATTAAGGGTAGTGAAAGGCTTTGTGAGGTTATGAAATATCTTAAAGGTATAATAGTCATTTTACTAACAATAACAAATGAAAGTCTAACGAGACCAAGGGTTAAGGTTGTTCATCTAATGGTTGCAAAGCCATGAGTTAATTTGCAAATCTGTTACACAAACAGTTTATTTGCAAAGTAGCTAGACTGTAGGAGCTGATATGCAAAAGCCCCACTTTTTAATCTCATGGGCCATATGCAACTCTAAACCGACTTAAACAGTTAAGTTTACTTAGGAAGAAACAATCAGCTCAAGACTCAAGATTTTCTGTCAGTTTGCAATCATCTCCAGGATAAATCCAACGGCCACACACTCGATAGTACCTATGAGTCTTTTTAATCACTCCCCAATAATCTAACACATGGACACATGAGAGAGAAAATTTGCGTTTAATGAAGATTTTTTTCTTTTCATCTCAACTTTTGGGGGTTAACTAATTCAGTGGTATAATGCCTGGCATTTGAAGTTACCCCCACGATGCGTCTTTTCGACTCTCTACTTAGATAATCCAACACATGGACACGGAAGAGAGAAAACTTGATTTCAATGAAGCTTTCAAGTTGTGTAAAGAATGAGAAGAAAATGGACTATTTTTTTTTCTTCGGATATTGTTTCTTTACCGTTAGTGGTAAGTGGTTAGCTTGATATTGGAACTCTTGGAACTCATCGCTAGAGGGATTGGATCCAAAACGCAAGTGGAATTTGATAATTGTCATTTTTTCAGCTCTCTACGAGATTATCCAACACATGGGCACAAAAGAGAGAGAAAATTTGAGTTCAACTAGGATGCTTTCAAGTGGCAATTGTTGGGGAAAAGTGTGCAGAAGCAATTGCTATCAAGGGGTATTCAAGAGAAAATACGATAAATACATAATACACAAGATATATTGTCGCGCCCTAAAATACGCCATAGGAGTTAAGGGATACTTTAGGTGTGACTATATATACCTGCCAAACCATCCTGTAATGAATAAGGCTAAACATGATATAATACAATAATAATCAGAGTGCGGAAGGTATATCATGAATGCGGAAACGGTAACTAACTTTTTCTTTTCTTTTATAACTCAACTAGTATTCCAAGTTTATGTACAAAGCATTATCAAAGTAAAGGTGGACATGCCCACCTATCAAAATACAAAAAGGAACTCTCTCACACTCTCTTCTCAACAGTAGTCAAGGTATGGTCACATGACCAAATCCCTATCCTCCTGAAACTGCAACGGGGTAGGTGGCTCCCTCTCCTCTACGTAGTCTTTCTCGACCCAAGGCTCAGGGTCGAGGACATCCATGGTACCTACCGACATAAAGGTACAGTTGAACATGGAATACTCAGCGAGTACAAGCTACTAGCTAACCATAGCAATAACAAAAGCACAACAACAATGAACACAATACAAAATATTAATTTAAAGCAATACTAGCAGCATAAGATAAATAGTATTGAACATGAAACAATATAAATATCTTAACATGCGTGCATGAATGCGAAAGCCCCGGTAAAACTCATGTTCGGAAACTTTTTCCAGGTCTCGGTTTTTGCTTGTGAAAATCATGCATGCGTGTCTGTCTTGTTTGGGATTACATGTCTTGACTTGTATACTTGTGAGCCAGAGGTTAGCACCCGTACATCCCTGGGCTACCAACCTCCTTGATATTTCCTTTACTTGTGAGTCAGAGGCTAGCACCCTTCACTTGGGCTACCAACCTCCTTGACATGTTCTAACTTCATTTACTTGCCAAGCCAAAGGCTAGCACCCTTCACTTTGGCTACCAACCTCTTTGACATTTCATTAAATACTCGTACTTGAAAACATCGGTTCATGCATGCATGCGTGGGTGTGTTTAGCACTTGTAGTATCATGATGACAATATGACATGAAGGATAGTGCATCGCATTTCAATTCATAGTATTAACATGTGAGAATTTGGGTAATCTACATGGCATTTGGTCAATTCATTATTTATAAGAACAATTGTATAAGGCTTTCTTTCATTTTCTTCATTTAATCCATTTGCTCATAGTTTAGGCATTTTATCAAACACCTGGCATGCAACATTCCTTAGTAGTTTCATTTACTCTTTTTAGTGCATATTTTCCATCAAATCATCAAGGTAAGTTCATTATTTGTAGAATGTCCTTTCCACCATTTTCCATTTCACATATCACACAACATCCATATGGCATCTAATCATCTCAATCACCATCTCATCCACACATCCATACCCTTTACTTTATCTTGTTTATATTTAGGGAAGATGATATATTTCAAAAAGAAGAAAAACATACGATCAAGAGTCCTCATACACAATAGAAATAAACCTAGGTTATTGCTAAGGGAGTTAGTAGAGTGTACTAACCTTGAAATCAAGGCTTGATCTTGGGTGAAAACCTTTGATTGAAGCTCCAACTTGGATGAGGAGAACCCTTGCTAGAACTATGCTTGATTGGGGAAGAAACCCTTTGAGGAATACCTTGGAGGACGCTATCCTAGCTTTGAAAAAGGACTCTCCCATGAGCTTGAGGTTGGATTGGAGAAATCCAAGCTAAAGGGATGATTGTGGGTCTTCTAAACCCTTGATTATTTTCAAGATGATACCCTAGGGTTCAAAACTTTTTCTACTCTCTCACTCTCTCTCAAAATACTCTAAGTATGATGAATGAGGACCCAAATGCTTGAGCAAGCCCTTATAACTAAGGGTGTGCTGGCCAAATGACGAAAAAGCCCTTAATGAAATTTCTACAAAACGCGGTAGACCGAGCCATCAATGGTCAGGACCGAGCGATCGGTCACTTACCGATTGATCGGTGTTTTCGACCGAGCGATCGGTTGAAAACACCTTCTCTGGAATTTTTCACCATACAAAAAAGTTAACCAGTCGATGGCTACCGATCGATTGGTTGTGGACCGATCTAGATTGCTAATATGGACCGAGCGATCAGTTATGGACCGATCGATCGCTCTCGTGACCGAGCGATCGGTTCTCTGCGGTTCTTGCTGTTTCGGCCATATCTTTTGACTCACTCGTCGGATTTTGACGATTCAACTTGCGTTGGATTCGTCTTTCGAAAAGGAACATTTCTAGCATTTCAAAATTTTTAATTTCTCCCTTCTTTATTAATTAGACTATGTGAAAGGTCAATTTGCTACGAAAGTGCTATTCATTAAATACGGAAAAGTCTAGGGTGCTATATATATAGTGGTTCACCCAATCCAGGGCTACGTCCACTCTACAAACCGGTCCAGATATACTTCTACTAATTAAAGAAAAGATTATAAGAGAGAAGATAAATAAGAATACACACACTCAAGGACTTTGCCACAACCCTTGAAAGGTTCTCACACAACCCACAATTCTTTGTTCACTTTCTCAACCCAAATCTGACCTAAACCCGAATCCTTTTAGGACAAAGGAAACACAAAACCCGAACCCTTCAAAACCGAACCAATATTCTTCACCATGAGAGTACGCCGAGATAAAGCCGTGAGAATACTCTCCTCTATTGAGAGCTAATAAGGGCTTTCCATGAGAGATCTTCCATTCTACATGGAAGCCCAACCCATACCTCACATATCTGTGGCCTTCTCTCTTCCTCTTAAGCTTCTTCCTTTTTAGGTTATCTCAATAAGCCTCCACTCTAGGCTTATTTATAGCCACAAAACAATCCCACACTAATTAGGACTTTCTCAAAACTCATCTCCATGAAAGAGGCAACTTCCTATTTCAAAAAAGGAGTCTCCACAACCCTTGAAAGGTTCTCACACAACCCACAATTCTTTGTTCACTCTCTCAACCCAAATCTGACCTAAACCCGAATCCTTTTAAGACAAAGGAAACACAAAACCCGAACCCTTCAAAACCGAACCAATACTCTCCACCATGAGAGCACACCGAGATAAAGCCGTGAGAATACTCTCCTCTCTTGAGAGCTAACAAGGGCTTTCCATGGGAGATCTCCCGTTCTCCATGGAAGCCCAACCCATACCTCACATATTCATGGCCTTCTCTTTTCCTCTTAAGGTTCTTCCTTTTTAGGTTATCTCAATAAGCCTTCACCCTAGGTTTATTTATAGCCACAAAACAATCTCACACTAATTAGGACTTTCCCAAAACTCATCTTCATGAAAGAGGCAACTTCCTATTTCAAAATAGGAGTCTCCAAAACGCAACTCAAAATCTAGCTGTCTAAAACGCGTCGACCACCGATCGATCGGCCATACTTGGCCGATCGATCGGTCATTATGGATTTGCCCTATTTGAGCCAAAAACCCCACAGCAATAATTGGTGT
Source organism: Tetracentron sinense (assembly GCA_015143295.1). Lineage (NCBI taxonomy): Eukaryota > Viridiplantae > Streptophyta > Magnoliopsida > Trochodendrales > Trochodendraceae > Tetracentron > Tetracentron sinense. Next base: position 9,240 of record JABCRI010001178.1, on the reverse strand, counting down.
ATACGGAGGGGACGAAAATTTGAGTTCAATTATGAAGCTTTTCAAGTCTCAATAATTGGTGTAAACGGAGTGGACGATAATTGGTGTCTTTTCGACTCTCTTTTTTTTTGGTGTCTTTTCAACTCTCTACTAGACCATTTTTACAATCGGTAAAACCATAAAATAAAATAATAATAATAATAATAAAATAAAATATTTCATTTAGCAATGCTCCTGTTCTGAAATTGAAGGAAAACTTATAACTAGCATAAAATTAATGGTCTACATGCTAGCCAAAAAAAATTAATGGTCTAAACACATTTTAAGCTAAGATGTATTTCAGATTAAAATTAATATTTAATCAATATACTTAGAGTGTGTTTGGCTTTGATTGGTCATACACATTTATAATATAATCTTGGGACATACAACCACCAAAAAATTGGACATACAACCACTAGAAAAATACTTGATCAAATCCTATAGTTATACTGGTTAAAATATTAGTGCTTTTATGAAATTGATTAAAGCACTTATTATTAAAACTATGTTTATTGAAAAACTAAATATTTTAATCACTTTTTAACGATTAAATCAGAAAAAATAAACCCAAACACACAATATAAAAGCTAATAAGTATTTAATCATTTTTAATAATTAAATCAAAAAAATCTGACACCGCCCCTTGTATATAGCCAATGGTAGGGTGTGGCCTCTCATTCAACGGGCCAGCTCTCAATAGTATATAGCTCTCAATAGCATATACTATGGAGAGCTTTAAATAACTTCCTTATCTTATAAGGAGAAGAGAGATGAGAATTGTAGCCCATAGACCATAGGAGATGGGAAGCATTCCAGAAGTCCCTTTGGGTTCAGGCATTTTTTTTTGTATGGTGTAATGTGGGTGTGGCTTAGGAGCAAGGGGAAAGCCAGGTGGTGGTGGAAGATCTAAGCCCCCTCTGAAAATTTTGAGAAGAAAAAAAAATTATATTTATATAATTTAATTTAAGATGGCGTAGGCATATGAAAATGTTTAAATTGCCGGTGTTTTCCGTCATGTAATGAAATGAAATGGCCGGTCCTCATTGGTCCACGCCCCTCTTTAACACTCACCAATTTTGGTTAAGATTCACTCACCCATAGAGTTATTTTAGAAGAAAAAAACAATAAAAATCTTAAATTTAATTTTGATAAGCTTAACCAGGGTTAAAGGAGTGTTTAAAAGAAATACAAGGACAAGACGGTAAGTTAAGCAATAGGTCCGCTAATCATTACTACTCCAAACTATATTTTTTACTAACGGACAAAGAGACATGACCCACAAACTTGGCACTAATTTTTTGTTTCAAGGGCTACGCCCGAAACCTCCACACCTCACCATTAGCCCCCCCCTAGCCGAAAATCCTGGCTCCGCCCCTGGCCAAGCCATTCCCCTACTGGGAATGGGCACAGCAGCGTACCCTTCGTCGCTTCGGAAGCCACGAAATTATCCATTCTCCATGCAATTGAACTCGGATATCGACACTTCGACACCGCTGCTGTTTACCAGTCGGAGAAGCCTCTCGGTGAAGCTATACGTCTTGGGTCCATCAAATCACGATACGAGCTTTTCATCACTTCCAAACTGTGGTGCACCGACGCACATCACCACCTTGTCCTCCCTGCGCTCCGACAGACTCTCCAGTAAAGCAGGCTAAACAACTTTTTATCATTCTTCTTTGGATTTTGCTAGTGAATACAGTTTCTTACTATTTTTTCAATGTAGGAATCTTCAATTGGAATACCTTGATCTCTACCTCATTCATTTTCCGGTTAGCTCGAAGCCAGGGGAATACGTATTCCCTTTTAGGACGGAAGAACTACTCCCCTTGGATATCAAGTCTGTTTGGGAAGCTATGGAAGAGTGTCAGAAGCTCGGCCTCACGAAATCCATTGGAGTCAGTAACTTCTCTTGCAAAAAGCTCGAAAAATTACTTGCGGTGGCGAAGATCCCACCGGCGGTCAATCAAGTGAGTCTTTTTCTGTTCTTTGTTGTTATGAATAATGAGCATATATGGCGACTGAGAAGGTCTTTTTATGAAGGTGGAGATGAACCCACTTTGGCAGCAGAAGAAACTGATAGAGTTCTGCAAGGAAAAGGGTATTCATATCACAGCTTACTCTCCTTTGGGAGCCAAAGGAACCCCCTGGGGTACTAACAAAGTCATGGAATGTGAGGTGCTAAAAGAGATTGGTGATGCTAGAGGAAAGACAGTTGCTCAGGTAAAATACTCTCTTACTTGAGCCCAGCCCAACAAAGCCCTCAGTGAAAATTTCATTTAATTAATAAGTAAAACTTCATAGGGCCATGGTCCGGGGGTTCCATTTCTCACTCCCCCTTTGGAGACAATCCCGCCCAGATTTTCCGTCCTTACCTGGTGTGATTGCGGGCTCTCGTCACACCCCGGGGGATTTAGTCCCATGACTCGAAGAGTTAGGGACTAGGGGTGGCAATCGAGCCGGGCTGGGGTTAGCCCAAAGTTCAAAACCTCAGTCCAAGCTCAGCCCAATCTCAACCCGAGCACCCTAGCCCAAGCTCGGCTCACAAATAGTATCGGGCTTCAGGCCGAGTTCGGGCTGGACCCAAAGTAACCAGAGTGTGGGCTGAGTTCGGGTTCAGTTTGGGCTAGCCCAAATTAAGTAGCTTGTGGCTGATTTCGGCTAAGTTCTCCCGTAGTTACTTGTTAACTTTCGCTTAAACACCTTCATACAATTAATAAGAACTTAATTATTAATTAGTAAAAAAGTTTAGAGTTTAGTAAAATTAGGCAATCACTGTTCTTGATACCTAATTCTTTTAACTAGTAATCAATTTTGGAAAGTATTTCTCCAATAGGAAAAGAACTAGATTAAAACCCTTGATAAACAAAATAATCTTTTTTTTTTTAAAGTATTACAAGTAACATTCTTGGATAGTAAACACAAAAATAGTTTCTCCATGTGAAACACATCAATTCCAATTCAATGAGATTAGCTCGTGACCCTTCTCTATCTATATATACTATTTATAAAAGCATAAAATATCTTTAGTTCGGGTCGGGCTGAATTCGGATTGAGCTAAGGGCAGCCCAAACTCGGCCCAATATTTACTTCGGGCTTATATTCTTGTCCAAACTCAGCCCAGCCCAAAATAAGAAAGGCTCATTTCACCCAAACTTCGGGCCGAACAATCAGGCTTAGGGCCAGCCCAGCCCAGCCCAATTGCCACCCCTATAATGGGGACATCCCTAGTTACCAAAAAAAAAAAGCACCTTTTAGTTGCCTTAAACTCTGATTAAAAAATTTTAACCCATGGTGTTAAGAAATTCCAACTTTTTTTTCTAAAAATAAAGGCTAAATACTTTAACCCTAAAGATTAGTAAACCTTAATCACAGTTAAAGAGAGTTAAAAGGGGAGCCGAGACGCCCAACTTGCATCACGGGCCGAGAAGGTTTATATTATATTATATTTACAAAAGGAAGGTCAAAAAACCTAAATGATTCCTCAACCTTTACATTCAACACAGTCAGCGGCCCCACTTATTGAATGAATAGGATAAAGGAGTTATGAGTTAATTCTTAGTTCGGCAATTACTTGGCTAAGAGAAAGTTGGGAAAAAATTCAACATATATGCTCTGAAGAAGTCGGGAAAATGAAAGATAAAAATAATTGTTAATTTTGTAAAATTATATAAATATATTTTATATATTAGATAATTATTTGCAATTAAAAAATATATATATTATGACCATCCAAATTTATTTATTTTTAAATACAGCAAATACTTCATTTTAATTTCACGAAAATTTATGACCTCTTTAAAAAGTTGTGAATAATTCTTGAATAAATTGTTTGATGAAAAAGTCATACAAATTATTTGCTATGTCTAGTGCTTTCATAACTGAACCAGTTATCAAGCCGGCTGTATGGTCGGTTCCTGGTTTGACTGGTTCAACCGGTTCGACCTGTTATGGCCCGTTCTCAATCGGTTCCACCATCGATTCTACCGGTTCTAAAAAAGTTCCGATTTTGGGGTTTTTTGGAACCGGTGAGGGGGTGGTTCGGGTTTTTCCGGTTCGACCTGATCTGGTCTGGTTTTGATAACAGTGGCTACGTCTTGAAAATTTGAGAACTGTATTAGTATATATGGTGAACACAAGGTATAATTGACCACAGTCTCATGATAAAATTTTCACTTTCATGTGAAGGTTTGTTTGAGATGGGTATACGAGCAAGGGGTGAGTGTACTAGTGAAGAGCTTTAACAAAGAGAGAATCAAACAGAACCTTGAAATCTTTGACTGGACATTGAGCCAAGAGGACTTGCAGAAGATTGAACTTATTCCACAGCATAGAGGAAATCCTGCACTGGGAGTTATCTCAAATGAAGGCCCTTACCAGTCCCTGGAGGATCTTTGGGATGGGGAGATCTGATCAACACATAAGCATGTAATCATGGCAGTGTACAAGTGATTAAAGTTACATTTAAGGAGTTTCTACCCTATTCAGTTAATTTATCTTTCTCCTCAAATTTAGGTCATGTTCATGTGTAATTCCTTTTAGGCAATTAATCGCTACATGATTCACTAAGCACATACAAAAGCAATTTTGAAATTTTTATCGAAAAAAACACTTGACAAGTAATCAGTTAGAAATCTATATTTCAAATGTCAAAAACAATTCTACCAAATTTGTTTGAGTGTTCTGTTCTGTGTTAAGACAAAAATCTGAAACCTTGTGCAAGTTGTGCTAAAATAGTGTGTTTTTTTTTTTTTTTGTAGATATCCTGAGCCTTGAAAGCTCAGACTAGTCCCATGGGCCCCACGGGCTACACAGGGAGCCAGGAATCGAACTCGAGACCTCCCGAGCTTACGGTTCGCCCAAGTGACCACTGGGCTAAGTTAATTTGTACAAGCTTTAATATCTTAACTGCTTTCTGCATAAATGTTTATAAAATGAATAATCTAAACCAAATCACACTCAGTTAACCAAACAAGTAAATTGGTACAAGCATATAAATGGAAAATAATCACTTCCTCGGTCCGTGACGCTAGGAGAGGCGTCTCGGCTCCCATTTTCTTGCCACTAGTCCCTCTTCTAATCTCAGTTAACTGTGGTTAAGATGTATCCACCCTTAAGGGTTCACTCATCTACCCTTGGATCTTAGAAAAAAAAAATTAACTAAAGGGTTAAAAAAACCCTAACCCGAGTTAATTGGAGTTGAAGGGTCGGCTATGTGAGAGCGAGGAGCAGTTGCTCGTTCCTTCTTTTTTTCTTTTTTTGGGTGTGTGGAGACCCGGGGTTCCCCAACCTTCGGGTCAGTAGTTCGTTCCTTGCCGGTGGGTCTAAGCACCACATTTATCCACCCTATTGGGCCTATAAAACTCCATGTGACCTAAGAGAGGTTTCCGTAAAGTGTATCTGAACCTTTTTCTAAACGAATTATCAAAATATCTTTAACCTCTTTTAAAAAGAAAGTAATGAATCTTTTGCCTTATCTTCTTTATCTTTACTATTATAATGCGAGAGGTAGCCGTAGATGATTTTTCCGAAATTCTCATACTACCCTTATATAAAAACAAAATTTTTATTTAATATTTGCTTTAATTCCTAAACTACCCCTCGCCTTTGATTTAATTTCAAAACTACCCTTGCTCATCTACCTATTTTGAATCACAACCAATCGCGATTGAACTCAGGGAGAGTTCAATCGCATGTGACCCTTTTAACTCCTATTAACTGTGGTTAACTCCTTCCCCTCGCTCTTATGTGTATCGCACGTGCCACTAGCGAGTTCAATCGCACCCGTGGGTTAACACGTGTCCCTTTTAACTCCTATTAACTGCGGTTAACTCCTTTCCCTCGCTCTCACGTGCATCGAACGTGCCACCCGCTAGTCTTTATTAAAATAATTAAGGTGGTGGAATTCTAAGACTTTTCTACCTCTAAGCATCCTTCCTCTTTAAATAGGGGAGTTTTAGTCTCAAGGGAAGCTAGTATTTTATATTCAGACCAAAAACCAGTTAGGGAAAAATAAAATTCAGATAGGGAACACCAAAGTGGGTCCCAAACCCCACCAATTTATCAGGGCTTTTTCACTCCACTTTGGTCTCCTCCTTGGATTAATACACTCTTTTGAAACCACTTCTCCCCTATAAAAGAACCCTCATAGGTCTGAATTAAAGAAGAAGAAGTCGAGAAATTGTGAGAAGGATTTCGAGGAACCTTTGGGAGATCTCTCTAGTCTCTCAACACTCTCTCTATTCTATAACTTGCTTATAGGAGCTTTAGATCATTCAAATCTTGATTGTTTCTGCCTCTAGCGACCCTAAGATGTTAATTAAGCAATTAAAAGTAAGTAGAAAGTTTTCCACCCCCTTTTCCTTTATTTATTTAATAAAATTAGCTGATTATATGCTTGGATATATGTGACAAAAAAAGGCTCCTTTTCGGTGTTCTCTTATCCAGAATAAAGCTCATGAATATTGAATATGTTAGGCTATATAAAGGACTTGTCTTAGAAGGGTCTAACCAATGGCTTCCACTCTCAAACGACTAAGTCTAGGAGATTTTTCTCACTTCCAAGTCTAAGCCTTAAGGGAGTTAAGGTAGGGCTACAACTTCTAAAATTCTCTAGGGTTCTCTTGAGGGGGATTAAAAGTGTCCTCTAAGGAGGAAGAAGCTTTGGTATTTATAGAAAATGATGAGGAAAGTGTTTTTTTTTTTTATATGGGGTCTCGAATTTAAGATTAGATCCTAGGATTTAGGAATGAGTCCTACGGTTTTAGGTGGGTCCTATGATTTAGATAGTAAGTTCTTGGAGTCTCGGATAAAAATTGAAAGGGAAAGAGAGGTGCAAAAATAAGGTGCATATAGTTCCCAATCTTTATCGAAAGGTATTAGTAGCTGAAGAGCAAAGAGTGGAAATACCGTCATTTTTGCACACCAAAACATGTAAAACCCAAGGTAGTATGAGAGAAAAGAACAATTCGTCTTAAGCGCTCGGCCTAAGATTGCCTCATTACAGATGTTGGGGATGATGAATGACGTTTGATGTGGACCAAAGCCAAGAGTCCCCTACGATGCCATGGAATTAGATAGATTGTTTTGCTAATCAACCACACAACTAAATAGCCACTACAAGAAAAGGGCTCATCACTCATGGTTTTTATTCGTGACCGTAAGGGGTTGATCACAGTTACTATGCGCAAACCAAACTATGACCTTTCGATGAATGATTGTATGTATTTAAATATTACGGTTTAAATCATAACCATGAATGCTATGAATATTAACGATCATGCATGGTTTTATCTATGATTGAATATCATAAATACCGAGATTATTTCCATTAAAAATGGCTTCATCACCTATTTCAAATCACGTTTTATTTGACTAAACCGTGTTTGTTTTTATTCCAAAATCACAGTTACAAAGGTAACTGTGATTATTGATTTATTTGAAATCCAGAAATATTAACTCCTCACACTCACTACTAAATTCATAAAAATTCATAAACACACTCATTTGCAAATATAATACACTATACATCAATGAGTTAAATTGAATGCGGGATTTTACCGCCTTTCCTTCCGGGTTGGGCCTTACGTAGGAGCAACACTAAAACATCATTTTAGGTCTCACTGGTTGACTAAGAGTCGCCACCTATTTCATTCGAGGGAAATAGGACCCCGGGTGGATGGATAGGGACCTACGGTCTCAGTCAGCATCTAGGTAAGCGATTCGTTTAAGCCTCGAGGAAGGTATCAGGCAACCCGGGACCCCCATCTAATATGGTTACCTAATCCCTCGGTATAAGCCAAACAAGGTAAAATTGAGGGAAATATTAAAGTTTTTTTTTAAAATTTTTTTTAAAGAAAAGTCACTCAGGAGGAGTGGGGGGTTTGGCAGACCCCTACTTGTTTATTAATAAAAGAAAGAATTGGGAGGGGGGGGGGGGGGGGGGGGGGGAACATAAACCTTACTCCTACAAAGACACGACCAGGAGGGACATAAAACCTTACCTCTAAAGAGACACTACAAGGGGGGGGACATAAAACCAAAACCCCTAAAATGACACAATGGGCCAGGGGAATTAAAAACCCCCAACACTTAACAAAGACACAAAGAAACAAAGCAAATTGACACTTTAAGACTGCTTGATATTCCCTGTGGCCAGTTTATCAAGGAAGAGAAGAGCCTTGAGCCAAGGAGGGCATTCTTGATTAGAAAGAATCGTACCATTGTGATGAAGATCACAACCATAATTGGCTAAAAAATCAGCCACCTGATTAACTTCCCTGTAGATATGAGAGATATTAGAAACTATGCTAATTACTTTGTTTATCTGATGATTCCAATACCAGACATTCCATGGATGTTTAGAAGTCCTGTTTCATGCTTCAACCAGAGATTTAGAATCAGATTCAATCTCAATATGAGTATACCTCTAGACTGACAAGGTATAATACCATCAAGGAGTGCTCTAGTTTCAGCAATATAGTTGGAGCAATGATCATAATAGGCAAAGAAACAAGCTAATATATCTCCATTATGGTTTCGAATGATACCCCCACCACCTGCTAAACTTGGATTACCTCTTGATGTCTCATCCACATAAAGCTTTATTCTACCAACTGGAGGCCAAATCCATTTGACAATGGTAATAATATCTCTTTGCTTTTGAGGAGTTATCATGATATTGAACATAGAGAGATCCAATCTCTTCTTTCTTGGGAGACGCCCCAGGTCCCTCATTCCAACCTTAATGAGAGCAATTATAGTACCAGAAGATTTCCTAGCTCCTTTGAATCTACACGAGCAAATTTCTTTTCAAATTTTCCATATTATAAGAAGAGGAAGCTGGATGTAGAGCTCATTTTGAATACTATGATATGCTCTGAACCACCTCATCAGGAAACATTGAATGGTATCACTGGGCTGAATGACAACAGAACAATATCCTGCAAAAAACCTCTAGATACTAACTGCAATATGACTAAGTTTTCAGTATGACTAGTAGTACAACAAGAACAACAACTGACAAAAGGAATACCAATAGATTGGATCTTGTTATCAGTCGATACTGCACCATACATTACCTTCTATCCAAAAATTTGGATTTTTCTTGGGATAATAGTATTCCAAATATACTTACTCCATTCTTTCTGAGGATAGGAATGTCTGATAGTTTCGCAAGCAGATTTAACCGAAGACTTACCATTGTAGCTGGATTCCATATAA